>PVKA01005547.1:0-89623 GCA_004027165.1 Ctenomys sociabilis
GAAGCACTGGCTCTCGGCAGGGCTGTTCTCAGAACACTGGCTCTTCTCAACTTCTGGACGTTTTAGCTGGAAAAAGCATAAGGACTGAGGCAAGAGCTCTGTTCTCTGAGCTTCCTGGAGCCCTGGGCCTGCAGGTGCTCCCAGAACAGCCTGTGCAGGATGCTTCAGTGCTCTGCCACCGGTTGGCTTAGGTCACTGGAACACAGAATTGTTTTCTTTGGGAAGTCCTGGCCTCCCAGGCAGAGCTCACTGTTGGCTCTGGGCATGGCCCGTGTGTGGCTGCACCAGGCCCTGCAGCAGGGACTCTCTGGGTGCCTCCATGTCTTGCTGACTTCCTATCTGGAAATCGGGTGACCCCAGTCTCTCTGGGTCTGCCTGTATGGCCTCTACCTTGTCGCAAGCCCTGTGCGGGCTGACAGAGCCTCCCTCCAGGACAGCTGTGCTACTCTGCACTGACCATTGCAGCAGTACTGCCCATGTGGGGGTACTGGCCACTCAAAAAATAGCTAGAGCCAGGGAGGAGCCAGCCTTTAAGTCTTGATTTATTTCCTACTCTTTTTTTTTTTCTTTTGGTACTGAGGATTGAACTCAGGACCTTGCGCTTTCCAGGCAGGTTAGCTTAAGCCACTGAGCTATCTCCCCCAATTTAATTATTTTAAATTTAAGTAGGTGCCTGTGGCTAGCGGCCATGTGCCAGCCAGAGCTCTGTTATCGCCTTTCTGTGATCTCAGTATACCTTGGCCAGCCCTCCCTCCTTCCCTGCCTTCCTTCCTCTATTTCTCTGGGTACCACCTCTGGGAAGTCCCCCAGAATCTTAAACTCTTCTGGGATTCTCTTTGTACCTGGGTACACAACCTCACCAGGGATGGCACACACGAAGGTGGTAGATAACCTGTGCTGGACCTGTCTTTGCTCCTGCTCTGCACGCATGGGGTCTGCAGAAGGCTGATTACTACATCTACCGAGCGGGGCCCTGGACACCCCCAATCCTCCAGCCTTGAGTCTGAGCCTTAGAAGGAGAATCAGAACAGGTGCCTCTGGGGTGGGGGGTCTTGAGATGAGGGGTCACAGGGTGGGCACATTGTGTGTGCCGAATGCCACCCATCCTATCACGCAGCTTGAACATTCACTCGGAGCTCTGTGGGTCTCGGCCCTTGGAGTCTGTCCCTTATGATCACATAGTAGCAGCAACTCTGGGACACCAAGATGGGCAAGAGGGGCCCAGGGAGGGACAGACCCAGGGAAGTCTGCCCAAGGTTCTGGTGGGGACGGAGCAGGAATCAGTGCTGCTAAGTTCTGTCCACCCACTGCAGGTTTGCACACACATGCGCCATGGCACTCATACAAGTGCACGCAACAGTACACACACTAACTTGTGCATGCGTGTACACAAGTGCATAGCCTCTTAGAGCAGAGCTTGCTGGAGGACCTTGGAGGACAGGGATTAGGTCCCAGGTCCACTGATTTTCTTCAGGCACAGCTTTGTAGGAGGGCTGGGAAAGAACATTAATGCCCATGAAAAGGTATTTGATTTGCTGACTGTAAAAAGAGGGCAGCTCTAGCAGTGGGGAAGTATATCCCTTCTGCGGTCAATCTCACTGATCTGCTCACTGCAGGAGCCCACCTTGTTCTGCTTGACCCACGCTCTGCTTTAGCTAAGGGTGTCCTGCAGAGAATGTGGCGAGCAGCCCAAGGTCTCGCCCACATCTGCAAGGCAGGGCTGAGGGAATAGGATGGCCTCAGCCACATGTCTGACATCAGGGAAGGACCCTCCAGGGCAGTGGAAGCAAGTGGCTTCCAATAAACCTGCCCTTCGCATGCACAGGATGCTAGGCCCCTTGCTCCCTGGAATTTAGCCCTTGTCCCAGTAGATCTCAAGTCTGCTAGGGTTTCTCCTGCTCCAGCTGCCTCTCTCGGAGACCACACTGAGAGCCGGCCTGGGCCCTCCTCTGCCACCATGTGCAGTTCCCTCTGGGGCCTCCCAGCAGCCCAAGACAGACACAGCTCTCTCCCAAGCAGCAAGCCCTGGCACGGTGACACTGGGCAGCATTGTTCCCTGTGCAGCAGGAAAGGCCTGGGGGCAGGCATGTCCTGCCCTGGGGATCACATGCCCAGCCCAGGGGCTGCTCCAGGACTGACATTCCATGGCTGGGGACTAATGAGGAGTTGATGGGGCATGCAGTGTCCTCCATCCTCCCGGGGCCTTCAGCTCATGCCCATGCAGTCACCTCTGCATAGCAGGGGTGGGGTGGGGACATGCACTCAGGACACGCAGAGGTGACGTTTGCACAGGGTGCTGAACAGGGAGTGGGTTTTTCTGCCAACATCCTGGCCTATTTTTCTCTCTCCCTCATGCTGCCTGTCCTCCCAGCAGGTCACACATGTGACATCCAGGTACCTCTGGCCCTGAGGTTCCAGGAAATATCTGGGTACTTCCTTGAGGCCTTTCTGACCTGGCCCAGAACGGCGCCTAGTTAAAAGTCACTGGGTTCTAAAAAGCAGGCAGCTGTCCCAGACCAGTGGCAAGGTGCCCTGGGGCCTTTTGTTCCTGCCATGCTCATGACCTCATCACCAAGTGTCCTCTTTTCCCTCCCCAGAGAACACTGGTAACTGTCAGAGACACCAAGAACATACCCAACCCCCGGGAAGAGGCATTTGATGTCTAGGATGTTAGGAGGCCTCTTGTTCTCTTCTTACACAACCATCCTCCTCTGTGGACACACCAGTCCCTGGAACCACCGGCCACGGGTGTCGTGGCCCCTCGGTAGACAAGCACCACAGAGAAGCAAGATGTGTGTACCATGCTCTGCACATTCCATGGCTCTAAATCCCGACCCTGAGGCCTGCAGTCACCCACGTGGTGGTCACGTGACCTCCTGCCTCCTACTCTAAGGCATGAACCATCACACTGGCTGCCAGCTCACTGAGAGGCCGAGAATCTCACTGGAAGTTAGTTGTTACTTGAAAATGAGCTCCCTGGTGTTTACAGTGGAGCAGGGCCCGGACTGTCCACAACCCACTGCTCAGGGTCATGGGCCATCCACTACACCTCACCTGCATGCAGGTCCTCAGGTCCTCAGCGATGGCCCTGCTCCACGGCTGTGACAAACGCAGCCACCACCCTGGCTTGGTACTGAGGTCCACCATCCACTGACTGAAAGGCTGTGGCCAGTGTGGGTGGCCATCCCAGTCCCCAGGAATGTGGCACTCCCAAATCTCCTATACAGTTGTCAAGGCCCCAGTGGACACTGCCGAAATGCTGCAGTCTGACGTGGGCTGCTGAACCTAAGTTCTGGGGTCCATGGTACCAGGTGGCTGCTTGGACAGGGCCAGGGGTGTTCATGCCTAGAATTATCTTCAGGATACCCTGGAGTCACCTCCCGTCCGTGACCTTCACACCCTGAAGCCCTCAGATCAGGATCCTGGGGGTGGTACTAGCAGATTCCAGTGTGCTGCTTGGGCCCGGTCTTCCCTAAGCTGCCTAGCCCCAGACACTTGGTCATCTGTGGCCATCCCCAGGCTCCAGTGGCCACTGAGGGGAGGAGAGTGGCTAGTGGCTTTCTCCAGGGCAGCCTGTACATGCTGTGCCTTGGCCATTGCTTCTGCTGGGTGTCCTGGAGCTCAGCCCCACTTGTACCCAGCAGGGAACCAGCCTTCCCTCAGGTTGGTAGTGGCTGGGTAATCACCAACCTATCACGTGGCCTCATGCCAACATGCCCCCCTCCACGTAGACTCTGGTGGCTACTACACACGTGGCTAACCTGGAGGCCCCTTTCTGGCCAGGCAGCTGGAGGCCTTCTGGGTTCAGTGTAAGTTTTGTGATGGGCCTGACACTTGTGCATAACTTGTCCCCTCCCTCTCTGAACTTTACAGGTGTCCAAGCTGGGGGTGCTGCCCATGGTTGGTTACCACTCCCCCAACAGCCTTAAGCATGTGTCACGACAGGCCATTCTGCAAGACTGACCATCTGGCCACCATTCCCTGTCCATCCTCATGGCTGGGCCACGTGCCGGCTTCCGTGTTTGCAGCAGGCTGGCTCCCCAACACGATGGAGGCCACCCTGCCCCACTTCGCAAAGCCCCTCTCTCTCCAACTGCACAATCCTCAGCCTGGAGCAGGCTGAGACCCCAGGTTCACATTCTATCCCCAAGGTCCACTCTAGCTCCTCTGGGAAATTCCCATGCTTCCCAAGCCTTGTAGTGGAGTTGCATCCTGGCCACTTTTTGGGGGCTGTTCTAGGCTTCTACAGGCTGTGCATCCAGGGCAGGTGCCTGATTCAGTTAGCACTGACAAGTCCTCTGGGCAGAGCTGGCACAAGGCAGTCCCAGAGGGCCAGAAGAAAGCTGTGCTAGGGCACCCCAGTGAGAAGAGGTTGCCGTGTGAGGTTGGAGGACAAGGTGCCTCCCTCCAAGACTGCTGTTTAAAGTCTGCAGCAAGCTTCTTGTGGTGGTGCACACCTATAACCCATCCCAGCACTCAGCAGGCTAAGGCAGGTGGACTGCCACGAGTTGGAGGCCAACCTGAACCACAGCATTGTTCAAAGACAGCTTGAGGGGGCGGGGGAGATGGCTTAGTGAAACAAGCACTTCCCTGGCAGGCACAAGGGCCTGAGTTCAATCCCCGGTTCCACAAAAACAAAAACAAAAACAAAACAAAGATAGCTTGATCTAGTGAGATTCAGAAAATAAAATGAAAAGTCTGCATTGAAATGGAGGGGTAAAGACAGCTATGGTGGTGCTGGTGAGGAAGAGGGAAATGACAGCCTTAGCTACAAGGTCTCCCTGGTCCCTCAGCCCCTCAGGAAAGTGCCCCACTCCTGGAAACCCTTCTGGCAAGAAAGGCTGAGTGCACATGGCTCTGAGCCGTGCCTGTAGCCACAGGAGCTGGGCAGCACAGCAGGGGTGACGCAGGGACATCTCTGGGGTTGCTGGGAGCCAGTGGTGCCAGGCAGCCCAGAAGGAGATAGGACGCTGCCCTCAGACTTGTAGCCGACGGGTGCCCTGAGCTCTCCCGGTGCCAGGCTCCTTGACTCCTTCCTGGACAGGGGGAAAGTGCTGCCTTCAGTGCTTTGGAAAAGTACTGGGCTTGGCACCTCGGGCAGGGGACAAACTCATTGAACTTGGCCAGCTGGTGGCCCCCCTTCCCCATCTGGCATGCTGTGGAAAGGTGAGCCAGGTGTGGAGGGCAGGTGAAAGGCGCGGTCCTGCTTCCAAGGTGGAAGATGTTATCATATACTTGGTTGGCTCGGCACTCAAAACACGAATCTGTCCTGATGAGAAGAGGAACAGGGCCGCTGGGACAAAGCTTTCTGACCCAGAAGGGTCTCCACCCAAGTGCCCTGGTGCCCAGGGTCCAAAGTTGCTGTCTTTGCAGCATTGCCAGGTCACGGAAGACCTGGGGACACCCTGTTGGCTGTGGACACCTGCACCTGCGAACCACACGGGTGCCCCCACAGAACTGGCCAGGCTGCCTCCTGGCCCACCCACATGCAGCTGTGGACTCCAGCTACAGGGCAGGAGGGGGCCTGCCCAGAGGCCCTCAGTGGGCCAGGCAGGGGTTCTGTGTGTTTGTGTGTGTGGGGGTGGTAGTGGTGGTAAGTAGTCATCAGGTTCAAAAAAGGAAGTTAGTAAAAGTAAACAGAGCTTGTATGGGTGAAATAAAGGGGCCCACCCGGGAGAGAGCTTATCCCAAAATCCCAAACCTCACGCACAGATCGCCAAAGTGCTGCCTGCCTGTCATCACCCGCAGCCCACACACTTCCCAGGCTCTGCTGGGCTCCTGCCTGGTGGCTCAGTGGGAGCCTCCTGCTTGTGCTTGCGAAGGAGCTGCTGTGCTGAGCCAGGGTACAGTGCTGGGGCGCTGAATGCCCACTGTTAAATGCTTTCGCCATTCCCTTCCCAGATCTCCCTCATTTCCAATGTCCAATGAAGCTCCAAGGAAAATCAAATGGCCCAAGGCCCATCCTGCCGTGGCCCTCCTTGCTGCCATGAATGGTGGGGGAGGGTGGACGGGGATGGAGGCTTCTGGGATGGGGTCGCTCTGGTCTCCAGTCCTGGAGAGACTCTGGGCTCCCCAGCCACAGGACAGAGCTGCCACCACGTCCTCACTGGGTTCCTGGAGCAGGAGGAGTCCATGGCACTTTCTGAGTCTCTTAACTGTGCACCGAGTGGGCACCCACAGGGTGTCCAAGGCCCTGCTAACCTCCACCCTCCTCAACAGGCATCTGGGCAGGGCCTGGAAGCTGAGCTGAGACACTGACACCCTGCAGCTGGGACTCAGCAGACAAAGGACTGGGACCTGTGGGTCCCACCTTGTCCATTCCAGGAGCTGGGGCTGCTTTCTGCCCACTCATCCTGGAAGACGTAGCTCCGGGACCTCAGGCCACCACCTAAGGCCACAATGAGCCACCCCTGGCAATTCCCTGGCTCAGGCCTGAGCAGGAGAGGGTTTTAGGGTTGATGGGGCAGGGCTGAGGCATAAGCCACACTCCAATGGGGCGTTCCAGAGGAGGGAGACTAACAGGAGCCAGGGAGGAGAGGCAGGACCAGGTGAGACCCAGCACTTGTGTCTTCCCTGAGTGCCACACCTGGGGCCCAAAGACCACTAGAAAGGTAGGCACTCATGGGCATCCCCAGTGAAAAGCCGAGTCCCAGCTGACACTCTTGAGGTTTTCCATAGTCTCCGGAGTCCACACAACTCTCTCTTCCCAGAGATGAACATGCTTTCCCCTTCCCTTTAGAAGGAATTTCCTTACCTCCCAAGAAAACACAGGAAGTGCTGGTTGTGCCTATTTATACTAAAGTGAGAGTGACTTCTGGGTTGACCCTTCCTGGTGTTTCCCAAAGATGCCCTGGGAGGAATTCCCAGAACCTGTGCATGTGGTACCTTACGTGGCAGAAAGGTCTCTGTAGATGTGAGTGAGGGTCTCGAGATGGGGAGAGTCCTTCAGAAGGGCTTGCTGGACACAAGTGATGCGGACCTTACAAGAGGGCCCAGGAGAGACAGGACCACGTAGATGCTGCCCCTCTGTCTCTGGAGATGGAAGAAGAGGCCACAAGCAAGGGACCTGGTGCCTGAAGATGCAGGAAAGGGGAGGTGTTGGGCCTTGCCCAGAGCCACCACGGGAGTGCAGCCCGTGGTGTAGCAGAGGGTTCCGTGTCATGCTGGGCACCAGATTTGTGACATTCATTAGAGAAGCCTCGGGAAGCTCGCTGTTGGTGACTCCACAGCGGGACATGAGGGCCGCACGGCCAAGCTCCTCACTTGGGGGCTGTGCCACTCCAGACTCTTGTCTGTTTCCTATGGATCTGGCCATACTATCAAGGCTAGAATTTATGACTCTTAGAAAATGATGCAGACTATTTTGCAACAAAGAACGGTACCACTGTTCCCCAAAACAGCAGAGAGAAGCAGAATTCAATAAGCACCATGTGTCCACCTCCAGTTTCCGGGGCTCTCAGTGCCCCCCTCCAGTGTCCCATCTAATGACAGGAACATCTGGGGAGGAAAAGGCATGTGCCCATCACATGCCCAGAGAATGGCAGAGAATCTCTAGGGCTTCAGCCTTCCATCCACAAAGTTAATTTTTTTTTCTTCCTGGACAAGAGTTGCTTCTCGGTGCTGTGACTCCCTGGTGCCAGAGCCTGTGAAGCCTTACGATGCTGGCGACCTGCATGGGTGCCAGGCTGCACTTGGTACAGCAAGGGTGGAGCCACTGGCCAGGGGGTCAGGCACAGGATCTACCCCGAGAAAGTCCAGGCTCCACGTGGGAGGGATCAACTGTTTCCTTGGAAGGCTCCTCTGGGTGGCTGGGGTGCCAGCTATACCACGCATAATCAGGATTATCCCACGATTTCTGGCTCTGGGCTGGGACCTGAGGACGAGTCACTATGGACCATTCCCATGTCAATCTTTAACTTGTGGGAGACTTTTCCTCCAGGCCAATATAGATTTAACTGGTGGCTTATTATCAAAGCCTGGAAAGGAATAAAACCCCACACTTACCTGCCTCTCACTGTGAGCTGAGGACTGCGCTGAGAATTTTAGGTGAGGCCCCACCTGATTCTCCAAGATGCCCACTCCACAGCTGGTGGGACAGGACACTTAGTCAGAAAAGGCCAGATTCTAAGTCAAGCGCTTGGGTCTCAGAGTCCAATTCCAAGGCATGTGTAGAAGCCATCATGCGGAAGAGGCCCGAGGTGGGCACAGGTGGGGTACAGGCCATCAGGTCCCTGGCAGCCACGAGGGGGACAAAAGGTGGAGCCAGGGTCGCCTGACTCCACTCTCCAGGGCTGATGGGGATGGGTGGGTGCTGCAGAAGCGTTGCAGACCAGGTGGCTCAAGATGTCTCCGCACGTGGAGTTGCTGCCCTCACCGGGCAGGAAGGCATCGGTCTGATGTGTCCTGGGCAAGCACGTTATTCAGGCAGCACTGCTGACTGGCAACAGAACAGGAGGTGGGAGCTGGGGCAGAAGCCACAGCAAAGCACTGGTCACCTCTGGGGATGGGTATTTGTTTTACTGTGTTTCCAGAAGCCTGGGTCCCAGGTTCCCTAGCCAGAGCTAGGCATCCTAAGATTCTAAAGAAGCAAACAGAAAACTGATATCCAGAGAAGGGTGGACCATGTGTCAACCTTTGTGTACCCCAGAAAGCCATGGATCCCAAACTTGCAGTGTGGGCAGAAGGCACGAGCGGTGGCTGCGGGAGGCTGGCATTCCAATAAGCAGATGGGCCCAAGCGAGCAGGGCCCACTGGACACACCTGCCAGCCCAGAGCACATGATGAGCTCTCCTGGGAGTTTCTCCTAGGCCATCTTCCTGTGCCTGTCCCTGAGTACCTCCAGCCCTGACACCTGAGTTCCACCAGATTGTGTTCTCCTTCTCTGGGCCATGGGAAACTCATGGCCCCCATTGTCCTGGAGGGGTCCTCTGACCCCATGTACCAAGCCACCATCCTAGCCCCATTCCCCACCTCACACCAGCACACAATGTGCCCTATACAGCCTCCTGCTCCCTGGACTGCAGAGGCTGCTGGAACCTTCGTCTCCCAGCATGGGACTTAACACACACTGTCCCAAGTTGGGATGCTCAGTCTTGGAATCACTATTCTTTGGCTTTACTATCTCTTCCACCAAGCAGACTGCGCCCACTGGTGCTATGCTAGGAGCTGGCAATTGTGCCTTGGCTTGAACTTCATTTCACGAAAGCATGCCGTCCATCACTGACTGGCTAAGGCTGCTTTCATCCCGGCATCAGAGCTGAGCCCTTGGTGCTTCCTGCTTCACAGCCATCCACTGGTCCTGTGTGTGTCTCACTTTCTAGCACCCACTTGCTCTGAAACTTTCCCGTGGGACCACGGCTCACGCACTCCAGGAATAGTTGCCAGAGGGAAGGTTGCTTCCCGTGTCCAGAGCTTCAAGGGGGATCTCACATCCATTGACAGTTCTGTGCCAGAATTTGGGTCCCAAAGGAGTCCTGGGAGGGCTGCCACTGGGGAACTCTGAGTATCAGGGTTGAAGTAGTGGATGTGGGTCACCGGCTAGTGGGCAGTGAGGCCAGGTTGGGGCCAGCTGCCCTGTGTCCATCAAAGGCCTTCTTTGGGAGCCTCCTGGTGGCTCTCATGACCAGATGCAGGGACATAGAAGTCTCTTGAGGTTTCTGGGCTGTTGCAGCAAACAGCCACAAGCTGGTGACTTAACAGTAGGCCTAAAGGCTGGCATGGAGGCATGGGCTGGCCAGGTTCCTTTATAGGTTCCCAGGCAGTGTCCCTGCTACCCATGCCAGCCACCAGAAGCTCTCTGGGCATCCCTTGACTTCACCTTTGTCTTCACAGGGCCTCTCCTGGGTGTATTAAGTGTCCCTCTTATGAGGACAGCTGACTGTATCTAGGGCCCTGGCTAGTCCAGTACCCTGCCCATCTAAAAACCCTTAGCTCGATAGCATCTCCAAAGATCCAGTTTCAAAATAAGGTGACCTTTACATGTTCCAGGGATCAGGCCCTGCTATTGGGGGCGCCCACACCTGCCCCACCTTCCCCACTCAGCACCAATCTCAGGGCAGCAAGAACCCAGGGAAGACAGACACTCACTTTTTTTCTTCCTAAACACACAGTAGATCCCTGACTCACCCAATGCAGGCGTGGAGGCAAAAATTAGCCCCTCTGTTTCAGATAATCTTCCCGTCACTCACGCAGCAGAAAACAGCCACCTTGTCATTAACGAGATATATTAAGCTATTTAATGCCAGGTTTTCGATGGGTGAATGTTCTGGAAGGTGAGGGGGCTTCTCCTTGGCACCAGCTTAGCATGACCTTCAGTCATGGATTGCACCGTGATATTTTGTGCTAAATTTGGGATCCCTTATTCTATGCTCAGGAGGTGGTGATGGTGGGAGGGTTGTTTGTCTACTTCAAGGCTTGGGACCCTGTTGTCCACTGGTATTTCTCAGGTGGGGTGCAGTCCTGGAGGTCATCTAGGAGATGGGAGGGTATCACTCTAGTGCACTGGCTGCAGGCAAAACTGGACCCCACTGGTGCAGGGACCGGGTCAGTGCTGGCCACACCTGCTTTTCACAGAAGGGTCCTGGAAACAAGGAAGGCAAGGTGGCCGGGAATGAGGATGGCAGCGATGAGGCTGGGATACAGTGCAGGGAAGCTGCCCAGAACAGTTCTCAGCATAGGGAGAGGCCTGCCGTGTATGGAGTGTGCTTGCCGCTCACCCTGCCTGAGAGAGCCTGGCCTCTGCATGTGGAGGCAGTGATGGTGACAAGGACCCTCTAAGGTAGAGGAGTAGGCTCCTCCTGGCTGGAGTCTTCCCTGCAGCTCTGTCTCTGGAGGCTCTTTGGGAGGTGGTGGGTGGGCAGGAGCTGAGGAGCTATCTGCAGAAGCAGGAGCTGTGCTCTGGAGCTGCTGCACGAGATGGCCGGTGGTCTCTGGGAAGCTTCTAGGCCCAAGGCTACAGACTGGAAGTCCCCAGGCAGGGGTCTTTGAACAGAGTTGGTTATTCTGCTGTGGAGATGCCCAAGTGCCTGTTCAGCATCACCAGCCCTGGAGGATGCAGAAGAGATGCAGCCGCTCCCTCAGAGCCTGAGGCTTCAGCTGTAGGTTGGCCGTGTCTGCCACTCATGGTTGGGAAGTGTGTATCCCCATAGCTCATGCAATTCCACGGAAATTCCAGAGAGCTCACCATGGAGGCTTCCCCTTTCTGGCCTCTGAGGGCCCCACGCAGTGTCAGTGTCTCTGGGTGAGGGGACGGGATGTAGGCCTGGCTCATGACACCATACCCCGGACTCCAAGTGTCCTTAGCCAGCAGGGGAGCTTCCACCCCTCAGAGGTCTCCAAGGACATGAGAATTCTGAGCTTTTGCAAGGAAGCTATTGCCATGGATCCCTCTTCAAGGAAGGAATTGGAGGAGGAAATCACTGGTTTCTCTGGCTAGGTGGAAATTAATTCAGAAGAGACTCTTCACCCTCTTCTGGTCAATTTAATGAAAATCAGTGCAAAAATGATTCAGAGATTTGTAGCTGCAAGGAAAGCCTTTGGGTGCTCCACTTAAAGACAACTATGAGGGTGTAGACTGGATTTCAAAAATGAAGGTACAGGTCACTGGTTTGTTTGTTTTTGTGGTACTGGGGACTGAACATCCGCTCACTGTCACTCTCACAGAGGTGCTCCCCCATCTTCCCCTTCACCTGCCTCAGTTCTGGCCTGCAGGGGCAGAACCCTCAGCAGACCCTGGCCATGTTCATCTCTGTGCTGATCCCAGGCCTCGGGGTCCTAGCCTTTCCTCACCCACTTCATTTTTTTATTTTGAGACAGGTCTTTATTTTTATTTAGAGATAGGTCTTAATAAGTTGCCTAGGATGGGCTTAGACATAGACTCCTCCTGCCTCTGCCTCCCAGAATGCTGGGGTGACAGTGTATGCTACCACAGCTGGGCTTCAATCACTGTCTTGAAAAACTCTCCTCTGCTCACCCAGGGTCCATGGCACCATGGGGGGCAGTCAGCGGCAGTGCACGGTAGGCTGGAGACGAAGGAGGCCCTTTTTTCTATACTTTCTCATTGTGGTTTATCATTTTATTTATAAGTAATAAAAAAACAAGATGCCACTACTGACTAAGCCAAGGATTAAATATTTAGCACCGAGGTTACTGTTATGGGCTTGTTTCCCCCCCAAGGAGCCCTAGATGTTTAGGAAATATTAATAGGAAAAATAAACTAAATCCAGAGAGAAAGGCTTATGTTTCAGCCCACTCCTTGGGCCTGTGAAAGATCTTAAATCTGCAGAATTTCCTTTTGGGGCATTAAAAACAACCAACCCTGAACAAAGCACTTCTGAGTGAAATCCCTTGAATTTCATTCTCCTCTCTGGTACAAGGAAAATGAAGACCATATTTCCTCTCCTTCCTTTTAATCTCCCTTCCATTCCGTGACAATTAGAACAGCTCGCACTCCAGCAGGCCCCTCGTGGCATAATAACCAGAAAAACACAGAAAAGACACGCTTGATACCGCTGTCGAGGCAAACGCTTCTGCGGAAAACAACCTGCTTGCTTTGATTTTCAACAAAAGGGTCATCTTTTTAGGAGGGCCCTAAAGAAACATGGAGCAGCATGGCAGGACAGCAGGTGGGGTCTTGCAGGAGGACGACTGGGGGTAGGGGCTGCCTGCTCCAGCCCACATTGCCTGTCTGCACGCAATGTGGGAGCCCAGTGCGTGCAGCCCAAGGCTGTGCTCCTGAAGGTTTTTTTGGGTTTTCGCCACTTATGCATTTCCCCGCCAAGTTCCCAGAAGTACTATATAATTGTTAATCATCTCCTTTCCCTATCATCTTATTAAGCGAAGAAACTTCCAGCTGCCGAGTGAGAACAGGAGAAGGCTGCTGTGGTCAGCCTCAAGCAATGCTCTCTGGCTATCAGCAGGTCCCCAACGCTACCCGGGCCAGCATAACCCCTGCTGCTTGAGGGCCAGCCCCAGAAGACTGGGCAGCTGAACGCAGGGCAGCGTGACTGTGCAGACCACACAGCACCTGTGGCCCTCACACTGGGTGAGTGAGACCTGGCGGCCAGTGCGGGCTGCATGGACAGGGCAGTGCTACTGCTGTCCCTGTCTATATACCCAGGATTGCAAGCTGGACAGCTCCCAGCCAACCTCTTCCATTTGTCCACTGTGACCCCTACAGCTGGGTATAGACACACGTGGACACCAGGGAAAAGTCTGCAGGAGCCCCAACTTACTGAGATGGAGTAGCATGAGGGGGACCCTTTCCATGGGCCCAGGCCATGTGCCTGACCAACAAGGCCCACCCTTGTCTGCCCTCAGGGACAATCTGTGTCTGAGTTCCTTAAATGAATCTGTCTCAGATGACTATGGAGCTCCAGTCCTCCAGCGGCACCTGGGGGGTAAGACGCTGTGGGCAGAGCAGGATGGCTCTAGGCTAAAGGCCGCAGGCTCAGCCAGGGACAGATTCTTCCTGGGCAACCCTGCGACAGTGTCTGGCTCTCAGGCTTCTTGATGTTGGGGAGGGTCTCTCAGGAACTCTTTGGGGTGTTGCTTGATTTTTAAATTAACAAGCGCTGTTTATTTTGGACTGTAAGAATCCACCAAAACAGAAACTACCTGAGTGTCCACTCTGGGCCCCAAGCAGACATGGCGTGCCACCATGTGTCATCTGAGAGCCACTTCTCAGGGGCTGGAGAGGGATGCAGATGAATGTTCTTAAAAGGTGACAATTAGAGGCTCTCCCCACCCTGACGCTGGGGACCTCCAGATGCAAATGTATGCACCTGCTCACTGTCTCTCTCACAGAGGTGCTCCCGCATCTTCCCCTTTACCTGCCTAAGATCTGGCCTGCAGGGGCAGAACCCTCAGCAGACACTGGCCACAATCATCTCTGTGTTGACCCAGGCCTCAGGGCCCTGGCCTTTCCTCACCCGCCATCTCTTTCTGCACCAGGGTCAGGGGACTAACTGACTTCTCTGTGGCTCAAGGGCCTGGCAGGAGGTGTTAGCCAGAAGCCCTGCACTGTCTAGTACACTGGGCTGCTCTGGACACTGGTCTCTTCGTTCTCAGGGCTCATAGTCTGGATGGGACTGCCCCATCTCTTGGGGGGAATCTTGTTTCCCACTGACCCAGCGCCCACACTCATCTGAGGAGCTGTCTAAGGAGCACATAGTGTCAGGCTCTGACTGCAGTGGAAGGCAGAGCATGGCCTCCAGGTTGCCCCCATCCTGCATTCCAGTCACCCTCACCTCCTTGATGCTAAGGCCATTGCGCAATCCCGCGCCCGCACACAACATTCCTTCCCCGGCACCTCCCCTGGCCAGCTCCTCCTCCACTGAAGTCACAGCTAAAGCTGCCCATCTCGAGCTCCTGAACAAGGGGCTTGCCACTAATCAGCCATGCTCCTGCCCTACTGCTCAGGTCTGGCTGCCTCCTGCCCATGCTACTCAGTGGCACTCCAAGGGGTGCCAGAGAAAAACGAAACATCACTATAAGCCTAGCCTTCCCCCAGAAGGAAAGATTATGTAGGCTTTACGTGGAGCCTTGCAGGGCAGTGTAGGCTTCCTGCCCAGAGCCTGGACCCCTAGCAGCAGGAGGGAGGACCTCCCTTGGCTCTGGGTCCTTTAGCCGCATGGCCTGCTCTCAACGTGTGCCAGCTCTTGACTCTGCTGTCTTAACTGCAGTGTGAATGCCCTCTTCTAGATCATGGGCACTTTGCCTGGATTGTAGGAGGAACCAGTGACATGGCCCTGCCCAACTATACCCACCTCACCAGAATTCCTCAGCTCAAATTCCTCCATGGGGCTTTCACCTCTCTGAACTTCCTGCTCTTCTATTTATGAATTACTGTCTTGATTCCTGTTGGAAGTTAACTCCATGCAGGGTGGGAGACAGGAGTCCTACTCACCTTGAATCCTGACGTGCAAGGGGCACTGAGCCAGGTAAACTGTCTGGCCTCCCCTCTGGGACCTAGTACCTGAGATGTATGAGGAACACCCAGTCTCTCTGTGTATGGGGAGCTCCATGGTACCCAGACTGGATGGAGAGGGCTTGGGTGGTTCCCACTAATAGATCAAGAGTGACTTGGGTCCCTGCCTGGCTCCCCACTGGGAGGCTGCTGAAGCTCCTGGAAGCCAAGAGGACCAGCCACAGCCAGAACCAGGGAGGGACGCAGGCCTGGAGACCAGCCCAAGCCAAGAGCGGATATAAAAGTGTCCTTGTCCACCTCTGGTCAAGCCCAGGCCTCTGCTGGCTGTACACTCACCACAGCGACTGGGCAATCTGTTTGCCTTTTGGGTGAGGACACACAGTACAGAGAGAACATAAATTATTTATCAGCAGAACAGAAAATCCTTGGAAATAACTTCCCACTGGCTCACTGGTCCTCAAAACCCTTTTATGGCCCCCAAGCCTCACTCTGAAAGGCACATGCCTCGAAGGTTCTCATTGTGGTCACTCCTGGGAGAACCCCTGCTCAGCTTGCTAGACCCACCTAGAGGTCACCTGCTCACCCCAGGACCACCCAGAGTCACCTCTCTTCTCAACACCACCGAAGGGTCGGATGCAACCTCATAGGAATATCAATAGAGCACCAGCTGAGGAACGTGGCCATGTCTCTGCCTCACAGCCGAAAGGCACTGTGGGATCCAGACAGCTCCCTCACCTACCACAGCAGAGGACTTACTTGCCGCATAGCCTCTGTCTGTGAAAACGCATGGTGAGCAAAGGTAGCAGACTGCTGGCAGGCACTGGGCCTGATCTCTGCTCTATTCTCTTCCTTATTAATACTTAAGCATGGGGGCTGGTTGGGCAGCGACCACGGAGGATCTGCCTCTGAGCACCACTGCCTGCCTAGAAGCTAACCTGCCAGTGCTTCCCAAAGTCAGCTACACTCACTACCACAAGGACAAATGTAACGTTTTAGGGAGCCCAAGGCCATTACTGCAGATGCCCTCCTGGGTGGCCCCAGGCAGCTCTCCCAGCTCCCTGGCTGGGTACACATCACCCTTCACTGCCTATTCAGTCAGGCAAAGGTCGATGGAGAAAGGGGACCATGGGGAGGGGCCCAGGCCACAGAGAGTCAGTCTGTGGGTCACTGTGACACTGACTTAGAGGAATGACCAGTGATGGGGAGGTCAGCTCGAGGAGACGCACACCTTTGCAGGCCAGCAGCCCAGCACAGGGTCCCTATGGAAGGCTGACACCAGTCCCCAGGTCTCCAAGCCACACCTGCTGCCCTACATAGAGCAATGCTCTGATGAGAGGGGGTGGGTTGCCCTGATATCCCTGCATGGTATCTGTTATGCTGTCCCCCCGAGATGAGGCCACGCATGCCAGGAAGACGCTCAGGTTTCTGCATTTAGAGGGTATTGTGGCTTGCAAGGCCCTGCAGCCTGGTTGTGGGCCATCGCCCGGAGGAATTCCTGGGCCCCAGGACAGCTGTCCACAGATGGCTTTTCTGGCAGGCACACACACATAAGCACATTACTATTCTTTGCAAAAGGGGAGAAAAGTAGATGACTGGAAAAGGCCCCGCAGCCCACAGGCCACAAATGAGGTGGAACCTAGACACTCAGGCACGGCTGGGCTGCAGGGATTGGGGAAATCAGAGGAGGTGGACACTGAGGGTAGGGCCGTGCTGAGGACCCTGCCCAGCCCAGCAGCACCCACGAGAGATATGAAGCCTCAGGGGTCTCACCAGGTGCAGTGCCGTGAAAACTCCCAGTGTCTCCTCACAGGGGACTCTAGCCACAGTAGTGAGGATTTGGGACTCCTGGGCTAGGAGATCCTTACATGATGTCACCAGAGACCCTGAAACCTGAGCTTGAGGACCCTACATGGACTCCCACTCTGATGTCTGCCTGCTCTGCTCACTTTTAACCTTTCTGGGCCTCAATTCTTCTCCACAATAAACATAATATGTTCATACTCGTGGCTTTCAAGGTCAAATGCTATGATGTGTGCTACAGAGTTGTCATGGACCCACAGTCACCCAACTGCCCACAGTCACACCACCACCTCAGGCTGGCACCAGCTCCAGCTCAGAGAAACCTTTCTCCCCTGCCAGACCCAGGCCAGGGGCAGGTGCTAGGCAGAGTGCACAGGCCAGAGCAGCTCTCAGGCATGAGAAACTGAGGAGTGAATGAGGTCGTCTGGCCCAGGCCTGCTTGATGTGCCTCATCTGTGTTCTGCAGCAGTGGCCTTCTCCTGGCCCACGAGGACCATGCCCAGAGGACAGTGGACTTCTATGCCATCTGCCAGACACCTCCCCAAGTGCAACCATGTGTCTGCTGCAAGCAGGAGTTTTGGGGAGTATGTCAGCCTTGATTGGCGGGAAGCTGGTGTTCTGAATCTACTGCTGCAGTGGTCAGAGCTTCCCAGCCTCAGACCCAGCTCTGCAGCTCCTCTCTGGCTAACCCCAGCAGCTACTTCCTGAAAAGTCACCCACAAGTCACCAAATGTTCTCACTAAGGTCAGGAAGCAAAAATCTAAAACCGAGAGTGCCCAGAAATGGTCAGACAGCAGCCACAGGCCTCCCCAGAGGTCCTGACAGGTCGATTCTGGACCTTGATCTTCCCTCCCCTGAAACAAGAGGTTTAGGAAGGGCAAAGGTCTGGGGAGACGGGTGTGGGTAGTCAGGGGCCTGAGTGGAGGGGGAGTCTGGAGGAGTGGGGGGTCTCTCTTACACTCTGCCTTGCACAGTGCAGTTATCTAGTCCAGAGAGGGCAGTGGTTTGACAGCAGCCACAGTGGGGGATAGTAGACCCAGATGTGACCTGGTGACATTCTCTGGCCTCCAGCCCTTTGTGCCTTTCTGCAGGGTTATCCTAAGGGGGCTCCAGGAGGCCCGCAGCTACCTAGGTAAGTTGTCCTTCCCTAATCACCCCATCTGGTTCTGCAATA
This sequence comes from Ctenomys sociabilis, assembly GCA_004027165.1. Classification (NCBI taxonomy): domain Eukaryota; kingdom Metazoa; phylum Chordata; class Mammalia; order Rodentia; family Ctenomyidae; genus Ctenomys; species Ctenomys sociabilis. The sequence goes on from PVKA01005547.1 coordinate 17,901, forward strand.
AGGGTCCCTATTATCTCCCCTTCTTCCCTTCCCTTCCTGCCAGCCCATCTTATATACTGGCATGGGGCTGACCACTGCTCCTGGGCTTCTCCCAAAGAAGGTCTCAAAGCCTCAGGACCTGGCCTCCTCCTTCTCCTTTTTTAAAAAATGTATTTTACTACAGGGTCTACAGAGTCTTACTGCACACACTGGACTTGGAGTGATCCTCCTGTTTTCAGCATTCCAAGTGCTGGGATCACAGGTACAAGCCACTATGCCCAGTCTCAGTTGCCGTCTCAGCCACCCCCTGGGTGTGGGACCAGCACAGCCGGCCAGGGATTGAACCCTGGTCAGTGAGCCTGCCTAAGCAGGTACTTTAGTACGCTAAGCTACCTGTGGATTTGGCCTTCTCTTCTCTGGATGTTGAGCTCACCCTGCTCTGAGTCTGTGCCCACAGGCAGGACTTTCCAGCCCCACCCTGGGGTAGGTGTGTTCTTTGTCTGTCCTGTGATAGGGCATCATGCCCAGGTGTGAACTTAGAGTACCTGGGGGATGGAGGATCGACCTTGTTTCATTATAACCAACTCCAATGCAGATAGCTGCAGGCAACCATCTGCTGCCTGGAGTTGTGTGGGACTTGTCACCTGGAGTTGGGTGGGACTTGTCACCTGGGGCCTGTAGAGGGTATGTGGTCCTGGAAGGCATGGCTCAATGCCCGGCCCATTGCATAGGCTGCTCCTATGGCCTAATGGGAAGCCAACCTTCACTGGACCTTCATACTCTCCCCTGGGGCCTCAGCCGGAGTCTGCTTTCTGCAAGTTTTGCCCTGGACTGTACTTCCTCCCAACTCCCATGTTTCAACTCTTGTCAAGCCTTCTCTGGGTGTGGTTCTCTCAGGGCCCACCCCCACACTAGCTGGAGCTTGCTCTCATTCTGCACACGTCTGTAAGCAGCAAGCACGGCAGCCCTAGGGGGCTGCACACACTGCCCTCCCTCCCCTAAAGCACCACAATATTCAGAGAGCAGCTGGTGTGGACTCACAACCAGGGTCAGCGCCCTGCGGCTTCCCTGCAAGCTCCAGGACTGAGTCATGTCTGTATTCCCAGCACTTGGCACCAGGCCAGGGCCAGGGCCTGGTGAGTTCTGTGTAATTGGCTAGATGAGTATCTCTGCTGGAGGTGGTCACGGGCATCACAAGCAGCCACGGGCACAGGTTGAAATTCATGGTAAAGAGCCTGCACTGGAAGATGTGTATGTTCACCTGAACCTATCTACTCTGAGGACTGCCCTCAAAGTTGTAGGGAAGTGTCTGTCTCCTGTGAGACTCCAGAGCTACAACCCGGGAGGAGCCTGGAGACCGCTTCTTCCAAGGCCTTGTTGACAGGCAAACGTGAGTCCCCACGAGGGAGGCTCCTGCTGGTGGCTTCAGAACTGTGGACACATTAGACTGCTCAAGCCAGCTGTTCACCAATGGCAAAGTCCAGGTGTCACCCTGAAATCTTTTCTCAATATTCAAGCTTAAATTCTTTACCAAAAGCACAAGAAACAGCAATAGAATAAAATAAAATAAAATAAAATAGAAAAAGCTCATCTTGAAATCTCCAAGCCTGTACCTCACAACCCACCACGTATCTGTTAAGAGTCTTATATCTAGAGTATTTAAAGAACTTCTAGCACTTGCTAATGAAAAGAGAAACAAACCAATTGAAGGATAGCATGAGCTCTGAACAGAAGACACCGAATGGCCAAGAAGCTCAGAAGGAGATGCTGGACACCTCTTATTAATCAGTTTAACAATAACCCACCAATGTCGGACCAACTGACACCTCTTGTTATTAGGGAACTGCGAATCAAACCTCTGCATATCCATGCAGGGGGCAACAATTTAAGAGACAGGTAATGATATGCGATACAAAGACAGAGATGCCAGAGCCTTGTGTTTTGCTACTAGGATTTCAAATGGTGCAGCAGCTGTGGGAACTAGACTTGCCCAGGAGAGCATAGCTGTCCTGTGACTCAGAAGCCTCCTGGGCACACAGCCAGGGGAGCTGAAGATGCATGTCCACGTAAAACTTGAATGCGAGTGTTCAGTGTTCAGAGTGATTTGCTCGAGACAGTGATGGCGGCCCAATGCCCCTGGACAGCGGATAAACAAGATGTGGTCCATCCATGCAATGGAATGTTATTTGGCCACAGAGCAGAATGGAGCCCCATTGTGGGCCACAGCAGGAATGAACCTTGCAGACAGGGGGTCACACAAAGTAAGCCCACATATTGTTCAGGACCTCACATGACTCCAAGTCTACCATGAAAATCCAGAGATGTGGAGAGGTAGAAAGGAGACATAAGGACATAAGGACAAAGGGGGATTAGGAATGACGGCAAGATTTCAAGTAATTTCTTTTTGGAAAGAATGAAAAATTGACTAGAACTGTCTGTGGGAGCCAGTTACTGCAGTATATACCTGGAATGTCAGTGCTCTGGGAAGCTGGGGCAGAAGGATCTCAAGTTTAAGTCTAGCCTGGACAACTTAGTGACTTACCAAGACCCTGTCTCAAAATAAGAAATAAAGAGGGATGGCAATGTGGCTCAGTGCAGACCCTGGGTTCAGTCCCTCACACCTCACATACATGGAAAATAAATGTCTGTAGGGTTTTAGCTATATAGACCTGTCACTGTACCTCAAGTTATTAAACCGCAGTCTGTCAGTGAACTGTATGGTCTGTACATATCTCAATACAGCTATTTTTCTGTGGTGCTAGGGACTGAACTCAGGCCTTGTGTTTGCCAGGCAAGTGCTTATTCTATTGAGCCATCTCCCTGGCCCCTAATACAGTCATTTTCTAAATGCTTAAATACACACTTTAACCCTAAAGCAAGCATATCTAGGAGCTCATGGGGAATACGCTGGTTATGAGTTTTCCCATGTCTATTAAATACGCATCCACTGACTTCTGACGGCTTCCCTCCCTTCCTGTCTATCACACTTTGCCCTGCATTCTCCCCCCTTGAAGATCCCCAAGGGAAAATACTGTGTCCGTCTAATTAATTCATGCTTCTGCAATGAGAACTCAGGAGGTGATTATGAGCTTGCTGGAGAAAGTCCACACTTACAGAGAACTGCTAATGATGGATTTTAATTTCTTAATGTTATGGTCATGAACCACAACTGTTTCTGTATTCAACACATCCACAGGGGACAAGTACCCTGTAAATAGCAGCCTCAGGCTCTGGCCCGGCCTGAGGTCATCTGGTTGTCAGGCTGATGGCAAATGGACCACAGTCCATGACAGACTCAGTCTAGGTGGGCAGAGGAGGGTTTCAGGTGCCCAGAAATACCTGGACCTGCCACAGGGAGAAGCAGCAAGACGATCAAGTCAGAAAGATAGCATCAAGGACTGCAGTGTGCCCATGTCACCTACAGACTGGGGCCCCTGTCTCTGGCTGCCCCCTGTGCCACGCACACTTTAGGGAAAGGGCCTGGACTGGCCTCACACACCCACCCCTTGCTCTGCCTAATTGCACACATTTTCCATTTGTGGGTCCAGTTTCTCCACCTGCTGCAGAATCCCAACCCTGTGTTCACGATCCCTCTGTCTCCTGGCATTGACGCCCTACTCAGTCCATGCCTTGAGGCTGGCTGGAGGGCCATGCTCCAGCCACTGGGTTTCCCAAGCGGGCTCCAGAGCCAGGTCTGCCAGATGTAGGCACCTGTCATCTGCACTCAGCCCCTCACATAGCCACTGTAGGGATAGGGCAGTGCTCACAGTGTACAGGGTTCTGAGCTCCAGGTTGTCATCTGACATGGCAGCACTCCCTTGGTTCCACCATGAAGATGACACAAAAGCCAAAGGCCTGTGAGCAACCCTCACCATGGCATGCCCATGTTGTAGGTGCCCTGGGTTGTGGGGCGCAGGAAGCACAGCAGGATTCAGTATATGGCACACTGGTGACACTGTAGAGAGCATCAGACATTCTGGCTCCTTGCAGAGGAGAATCTAGGTGCCAGGGCCTCAGGTGGGGGCAGGACCAGGACCAGAACCCAGACTTCACTCCTCACTGGCCAGGTCACCTGAGTCTAGAGACACTGAGCCCTGGCTGCAGGAGCGCTCCTGGCATGAAATGTTGGTTAGACTGGAAGAGGTATATGCCCACCAGAGGCGTGCATCTGCCTCCAGGAGCCGCGCCCTTGAGCACAACAGAAAGGAAGGAGAAGACACTGTCGTTTTCCTCTACTGTCCCCATATCCCAGCCAGCAGTCCAGGCCCATTTGACACCTGGTGAGCTATGGCCCTTGAACATTTCTGCATGTCATGGGACTGCTTTAAAACAATCTCACAGGACCTCATGGCTGACCCTCCTCAACCAGGGATGGTGTACAGGGTAACGAAGAAGCCCAAGGAGCCTCATGGTCCCCAGGCAGCCCCTCTAGGACATCCTGGAGGACCACACACCTGCCTAGCCATATTGCTCCTGGGCTGCGGAAATACCTCCTCCTCCTTGTTCATGAGGGTGCAAGCAGTGCAAATGAGGCTGGAGCCTGAGCTCCCTCAGCTGCAAGAGAGAGTCCAGCCAGGCGCCTGCTCTTGGGCTGGAACACCACAGAACCTGGGAACTCCATGTCCACAGAGGTAGTAAGGAAGCCCCATGATCACACAGCCCTCAGACACAGTGCCCCTGGCCACAGGCCCGCAAGGGTGAACTGGAGGCAGAGGGTCGACTCTGGACACCACCTGGATTTGTCATAACATTTCATCGGCTCTTGGCCTCTTTATCATTTCCAGCTGCTGGGGCAAAGACAATAGACTTGTCATACTGCCAGAGACCCTAGACTGAGACATCCCACATGGAGGTGCCTCCTGAAGCCACAGGGGAGTACACGGCCCTCTCCAGGTGGCTGTCTTGGGGTCTCAGTCCCTTGTTAAAAATGCAAACCCTCATCCTCACTGGGAAGAGTGGCCAGTGGCTTTCGGCCTACAGTGCAGGTGAGTGAGGGTGGCTGTCGCAGAAGAGAGGCCCAGGCACACACTGCCCTGGATGCCTGCTCAGCCAGCACCCACCGCTCATCCCAACATTCCCCAGGAGGAAATAGTCTTTCCTAGGGGGGACACCCCACCCAGCCCATGCCTGACCCCAGGGCGACAGGCACTTACTTCATGGGCTTGAACAGTGCTTGCCCGTAATTCTGGAACGTCATGACGAGCTTGAGCTGCGTGCCCCCCGACTTCATGGCTGCAGGAAGGAGGGAGAGAGAAGCAGGGTCACTGGCTGCCTCAGGCCTCTTGCTCTTGGGAGGGAGGGGAGCTCCCAGATCTATTTGTCCTCCAGCCAGGTTCCTCCTGACTGTCAGCTGTCAGAGCTCAGCAGGCTCTACAGATCAGACCCAGCCACAAAGGGTCCAGCTCTGCAAGGGTGAGACAGGTGGATCTGGCCACCAGCACAGGGATCAATGCACATGTACACTATGCCCTATACATACATACACACCTACACAGAGCTGCACACATGCACACACGCTCTCTACATACATATACATTCCCTCACACCTATGCACTTGCACATATCATGCCTGCACACACAGCTGTACACATAACCACACCTCACTGCTGCCTGGGGTCAGGGAGCAGTCCCTGCAGGGCACACTTCTGGATTTAGAGTGGAGTCACTTTGAGGGAACCTGGGTTGGAAGCACCTCTGTCCACGGGAGTGGTAGGTATGGAAGCTTCCAGAAGCATAGGTTTCTAGTACCTGAGAAGGATAAAGATGAAGAGTTCACAAAATGGCTCTAATTTCCCAGAGCGTGGATTTCCCTTCTGCAGGTTGACCAGGAGGATGGATCAGGAGGGGAGCTTCCTGCTCTGGGGCTGCACTGAGGCTGGTCCAGGGATGGCAGAGGCCAGGCCCTCCACAGGGGATAGCAGCCACACACTTCACATCCACCCCAGTGTAGGATGCAACCCAATATCAGAGCCAGGCAGGGGGACAACAATACCACTCTCTTACGTGGTGTCCAAGAATGTCTAGTGGCACGAAGCAAAGTGTAAGTGAAGTGCTTACAATGATCTGTGAAGCAACTTAGGAAGCATACACTACGAACCATCTTCTGAGAACCAGACACCAGGGGACTCTTCAGACCAGGATGTGTGCAGGCACCCAGAGCCCTGGCTCTCTCCCAAGTGACTGCAGATGACTTAAATTTTCTGTTTCTTATCTGTGCTTTCTAAATTTCTACAACAGACATTTACTAAATTTTTGATAAGATGAAATAAAAGAAGCTATAATTTAAAAAAATAGTGGCCTGACTAAGCCCCATTTTATGGTTCCATCTCCATTTAATAACCAGGGTCTGTGGACTTAAGCATCTCTTCCTGGGTCAACTAGGGACAGCATGCCCAGGTGACAGGTTCTCTCCAGGGCCTGCAATCCTAGTTTTTAAATAACAAAATAGTATGCAAATCTGATCAGTTTAATCACTCTTGCTTTGGAAGCAAACCTAACCTCCCTTTCTCTGACCCTGTATACACCCAGCTTCTCCTTCAGGGTAAAAAAGCAATTTGGAATCAAAGGCACTAAGCCTCTTAGTAACCAAGGGCCCTGGGACTGTAGATTCTCTGCTGGCCAGGTCACCATGCGTCCACAGGGGTCTGTGGCTGAAATGGGGCCCTGGCTATAAACCCAGTCCCGCCCCAGCTGACCTGCTGCCTCAAGCTGCAGGAAAGGCCTGGGGGTATAGCCAGGGCAGGCAAGAGAGGCTGGAGCCCTCAGCCTGTGTGCTATGCAGACTCTTCTCACTGTGCCTTAGGGACATGCGCGCCAGAACAGGCACTGAGAAAGAGCACACAACTTGGGTTTTCTTCTTAAGGACAGAGGGAAGGCTAAGGCAGAAGGAAATCTCTGCATGTCACTAGGGACAGAGGTGGTTCTGAAGCACAGGGGCCAGCACAGGAAGGAGAGCTGATGCAGACACTCTCCATGTTTGTCATTAGGTGGAGGTCAGCCATGGCCTGGCCAGCCAGCCTCAGCCCAGGAGAAATCCCACCAAGGCCCCTCGCAGGTTCCCTGGTAGGATGAGTCCCAGGAACCCACCCTTTGCCTCCTACCTCCCATCTCCCCTCTGCCCCTCTGAGGCCAACACCCAGATCTATACCACCACAGTGAAACTGTCCCTTGCGCCAGACCCTGCCCTTCCCTTTCCCATGCTTCACAGACCAGAGGCATCGGCTCTGCATCTTCCCTGGGATGCCCATCTAGAGAGCCTGTCTAGAACAGTAGCATGCCTGGTTAACAGTGCTCATACGTCTGCAGGGATCATCACCTAAATATGGTGACAGGTGCCAGCAGAGCACCTCTGTCTCATGGTGCCCCTTGGTACTAAGTCCCGAGGCCACCATGATGCTTCAGCACTGCTGGGTTCATTCATGATCCTCTCCCAGAACAAAGCAAAGAATGGAGGACTCCTTTCAACATAGTACAAAAACCCGAGAGAATGCTTAAGAATATAAACTTTTTATGCCAAAGAATGACTGCCATGGAAATACTAAAGCACTTGGGCAATGACACGACTTACTCCTCTCCACCCCATTTCTCGCAGCAGCAGGGAGGAGATCCCCCCAAGGGGGCCACATGTGGTTAGCTTTGGGTCCCAGTACCCTTGTGTGGAATAGGGAGGTGGAGGGGCAGGAGATGTGGGACCACTTCCTCCATCCTCCCCTCACGTGTCCTAAGGTACAGCCACGCCCCTGGTGCTCACCAAGGACAGGATGAGACTCGTATGTGTGTGGGACGATTAAGTAGCCACCCACAGTCTGGGACACATACCAGTGCCCACCTTTATATGAACTCCATTTGTGTGGATCATATAAGAAGTCCCCCAGGTGAAATGAAGCCCAGAGTCCAGTGGAGGCTGGGCTCGGCTCTCTCCTCTGGGAGGTGGGACGGTGTCCTTGGGCCATGCTGGGGAGGGGACTCAACTGTTTCCCATCCCACTGTCTTGTCTGAAAGGCAGAGGGAAGATTGATGGTGCCTGTGTCACAACGAGGCTCTCCCCAGGAGGCTCCCATTGAGAGAAAGTTCACACTCTGTTCTTCCCATCCCCTTCACACAGCCCTGCCTAGACAGGAGTATTGTAAGTGGCCCACACTCTGGGCACCCATACTGCCCACTACCCTGGAGCCTTGGAAAAGTGCACAGAGTGTGTGCTTGGGTCCCCTACCTGGATGGCACTGCAGAGGCCTGGACTGTGGGTATCAGCTTGGACATGAGGGCCCAGGATGGGACAGATAGGAGCTGACACAACTGAGTCTTCCTGGCCCTAGTTGTCACCTGTAGTTTCCAACCCAGGGCAGTAGCCAGCGATCCATAACCCAGTTGGCATATACCTCAGGCCTGCGTCCTCTGCCCTGGCTGCTGTTAGCCTGGAGCTTTGTGTGCCATGCCTGCTCTAAGAAGCTGACTTTTGGGAACAACAGTCACCCATGGTATGAGGTTGCACTGTGCTGCCTGGTGAGGAGCTCAGGGGCCATCGGGAGACTTCTGCAGGTTCAGGGCATGGAAAAGGCAGGTGCCAGGGTGACTCTGGGTCCTCAACAGCATGAACTTTCACTTCTAGTCTTCTAGCTAATGGCTGGAAAAGGACCTGGGTGAGGTTGAACTGCTGCTGCCTCCTCTGTGACCCTAGCCATGACCCTTCTAGGACCTCTGTCCTTTGGACAATCTGAGGCACCTCTGGAGTCACAGGCATCTGGATACTTGGGCCTCTGCAGTCCCTCCCCTGACCAAGCCAGGTCCTGGACTGAGAACTGCAGCTGGGGTGTGCACGAGAGGCTCTCCCTTCCCAGGAGACCCACCTCCATCTCGTCACAGACAGGGCAGCTGTGTCCAAGCCCAGCACCCACAGCTGCGCGCAAGGGGCCGCCCCAGCCCAAGTTCCTTTGTTCCTTGAAGCTGACAGCCAATTATCCTGGATTCCAGCTTGACTCCTTCCCCTTGGCAGATCAATTAGCACTGGGGACTTCTGTCCTGTGGAGACACTTTCCTTTGTTCAGCCGCGTTCTTTCAGTCACATTCCCACAGCCGCGGGCTTTGTCCTGACCTGGATGGAGGATGATGATATCTGTGCTTGGACCAGAGGCCGCTGGATCCTCACACCCTGGGGACTTCTTCTTTTTCTTTGGTTAAATATAATTCCAAGTAGAGTAGTTAATTGTGTCATTTATTCTTTGCATCCATAATTGTGCATGATAGCGATTTAATTATCACCGGCCTGGAGTGGAAGGCGCTGCATGCCTGACTTCAAGCTGAGCAGAGGTGGATCATATGCTGAGCCTCTTTAAAGGCGGCAACAGCCGGTTTCCAGGCAGCCAGGAGCCTGGCTATAAATAAACCTCTGTTGGCCACAACCAGCTGTGCTATGACCACACAGTCTCTTGGATTGGAGTGAGTGGCTCTGAGCAGGGGAAATTTAATGGAACCATTCTGAGGGCCGAACCTCGCCAGCATCTTTCCCCATTGCATCTCCAGGCTCATGTTTAACAGTGGGGTGAACAACTTCAAGAGTAAACCCTGTCCCGAGCCGGACCAATGCAGGGCTGCTCCCACCAATGAGGCCTCCCTTCTTGGAAGTCTGTTTCCCTGGCTGTAGAATGGACGATTGAAGGCAGAGCTGGTCCCTTGCCAGCCATCACCAGAGGTGTCAGCCCCCCATGCAGCCAGGCCCCTCTTCCAGGGCTGCTGTGTCCACGTGAGCGTCCACCTGAAGGCTCTGACCAGATATGACTGCATGGAAGGATGCTTGGAGTAGCTGACAAGAGTTCAGCTGGCTGGGGCAGCAGGAACGGAGCCTTAAAAAGACACTACATCTAGGAGGGCATGTGTTATCTGGGATACTGCAATGAGGTTGGATCAGCCTCTTTGAGGCCACTCCCTGCAGAGCAGAACACCTGGGCCTGGGTTCTCCAACAGCTGCTGCAAACTGATCTGTCCAAGGGGAGGACCTCCTGCTTCCTGGGGAGCAGGGCCTTCCCTGGTGTGAACCCTCCTGGAGGGTCTTCAGGCCTGCCACAGCAGGGGTGGATGAGACCCTGGGAAGGTGCAGGAGCCTGCCCAGCCTTGCCTCCCTAGACAGGGGAGCTCAGCCTGCCTGAAATGCCACAGCTCCTGGGCTCCACTCTTATCCTATACTCATTTATTACCACTGGCACCTCCCAGGCACTAGGGCAGGTGTCATGGGGCCACCTCTACGAGCCTAGGGGACAACAGTGCTGGGGGTTGAGATGGGGAAGCGCTTGGGTGCTCACATGCTGCCTGGCACATGTCACCCACTTGGAGGGAGAGCCAGCATATACTCCTTTTAGAATACTCACCCTTACTCTTCCCAAATGTTAGTATCTACAACTACCTAGGGAGTCAGCTTTTGCTCCTACTCCATGTGAGAACCAAAGACAGCAGGCTTAAATCATTTTGCCTAAGCTCACTCCAGCTAGTGACTAGGAGAGTCAAGATCACACCTTGCTTTGGGCCAGCATCCCATATCCTGCCACTGTCACTGGCCTGTCTATCAGTCCACTTTTCGCACCTGCTGAGCTCCTGCAGAATGGCAGTTCCTTCTCATCCTATGAATGGCCCGATCCAGGAAACACCTGAGTGGAACCAGCTTTGCCATCAGAGTTTAGGGGACAACTGTGTGCCGTGCAGCACTGAGCTGATGCCAGGGTGCCCTGCTACACAGGCCTACTAGGGCCTGGTGCTGGGGTCCCCCAGTTATAGGAGCTGTCTACTGCATTGAGACCAAGGCCAGGGCAGTGGAATGGGATCGAGGACCTCTAAGGTGGCCAGTGCTCCTGGTCAGGCCCTAGAAGCCCATCCTCTTCCTACTCCTTGACCTCTTGGGCCCAGAGACCTGCACCTCTGCACAGAGCAGTGCCAGCCCTGGTGCAGCCGCTTGCCCACCTGCTTGCTGGCCCATGTACACCTTCACAGCTGCCACAAAGCCTGTGACCACATGTGCCTCTACTTCCTCCCTGCTGCCAGGCCCATGAAAGCATCAGTGCTTAGGGAGGCTGGAGTCACCCCACCTCCCCACCATCCATAAGGAGGACCCCAATGTATTGCTAGAGATAATCAAGTTTGTCATACATTTCTTTAACAGATATACTTATTCTTCACAGGGATAGGGACTTATTGATGTGGCCAAAGCACTCCTCCCAACTTGGCCTGGAGCCCTTGAACTTGTAAGGGACAGGCCCAGAGCAGGAAGGCAGTTCTTCTTTCTGGGCAATAGAGGGAGAGGTGAGACCACTAACTGCTCTGGCCACCTGGTGACCTGGCCACAAATTAGAAGTTTTACATCATGACTCCCACAGCTAGGCGAGAGCCTAGCAAACAGCTCAGCCGGGAGCCACACACAGCCTCTCAAGAGGCATCTGGACAGCACAGGTAACTCCCTGCCCATGCTGCATCTGGACAGAAGCCCGTGACCCTGTAACTGGAGGTGGTCCTTGCAGTAAAACTGCATATGTGAATCCAGAAACTGTGGCCATGACACAGGGCGGCCTCCCCTCTACTCCAGGGTGTGTGATCTCGAGCACCTTTGGGAGACACAGGGGTCTCCACCCACGGAGAAGCAGTGGTGATTCATGGGACATTCACGACTGTCCACAACTGGATGGCAACGGCACCACACCTGACACTTGGATGCTGACTGAAACACTTTTTGAAATCAGAAATGGATACCTTTTGTGTGCAGTTCAGCAGATCTCAAAGTACCTGAAGCTGCTGCCTTCAAACTGTTCCACTTGGACCACTGGCACTGTCCCAGAAGAGGCAACCCTGGTCACTCCCTGTCACCTGGCTGGATCTCCTAGGGGAGCCAGATCATAAATCAGAGAACCCTTGAAAAGGCTCTGAAGAAGGACTACAGCCACCAGGAGCATCCCTCCACTCACTTGTGGGAGATGGTGTCCTGGTGGCCCAGCCAGCGTCCCTCTGTGGCTGAAGTGGTATCCTACTGGCCTGCTCACCTTGCAGCAGATGGCGGTACTTCCAATGCTCTTGCACCCAGGCCATCCTCCACCCCCACCCAAGGCTCAAAGGCTTTCTGCATCTGCCCCGGGGAAGGAGACTCCAGCTGTGGGAAAGGCTGCCCAGGTCCCAGGGGGCTGTGGTCCACACATTTCAGCCAATATTAACCTGCCATGAGTACCAGGGCACCTACCCACACTGGTGATCTTCTGCGCACCCAGGTCCTGCAGCAGTGCATCGATTGCTGGGTTGTGCCTGGAGTATAGCTCATATCGGTTAATGCCGATGTGGAATTTGAGCCAGTTGGGGTAGGAATCCACTGCGGCCTCCCCAGTGGGCAGGAATGGTCCACCTTCAGCACCTTCATGTGGCCTGTGGAAGATGGTCCAAAGTCAACCAAGAAAAGAAAAGAAAAAGATCCCTGGTGAAAAGAGCTGGTTCCGAGCTAGGGCCTGTGACTTCCAGTTAAAATGCAGACTTGAGGAAGTGGCCCTCCTCAGAGACCCTGCAACCTCTGCACTTTCTTCAGGCCTGTGGTTTGCCCAAGTAATAACACACCTGAGGCCTGTAATTCTCATTTACCCTCGAGATGCCACAGACAGCTATAACTATAGCAAGACTAAATCCTGGATGTCAGCGCAATTCTCGCCACGTCTGTTCTGGGGTCACCAAAACTGCTTGATAGAATGACGTCAGCTGGACTGTAGGGCTGCTGGCCCTTCCTGGGAGCAGACAGGAGGCCCTCTCCCTGATTAGATGCCTGGTGATCACAGGCACGCCCAATTGCCAGGAACCTTCCCAGTCTCTGCTTTTGTTCCAACAAACAGGCAGGAATGATGCAAGGGGCTAAATTTGATTTTAACACAAATAGATTTAGGTGGGGGGTGAGGAAGAGAGACAGCTGCTCACCCCTGCCCAGACTCAGTAGGAGGACCTGCTGCCCACGTGGTGTGTCCTCCCTTCCCTGGTCAGGGGTGGGGTTGCCTGTTGGGCTGAGCAGAAAGTGGAACCTTCTCACATCCAAGTCACCCACAGGTGAGGCCCTTCTAGCCTCAGTTCAGTCCTACACAGACACAAAGATGGGCTCGAGGCCCTCCAGGAGCCAGTCCTGACCACTCTGGGCTATTCCTCTGCCACAGATAGCCATAGGCCTGGACCACTGTTTTGACTCAAGTTTCTTGAGTATTTTCTCAAATCTGGCTGGCAAGGCTCAGAGCCATCTATGTGTAGCCTTCCTAGGCAGGTACGAAGTATGGGGCCTGGTCTGATTTCAGGGGGGGGAGGATTATCGTTGAGGGTTTTTAGAAGCCTAGCCTTTCCTCCGTTGCTTGGGTAACCTTTGCAGGTAGTTACAGTATTTATTCTGACCTTGCTGGAAGTTAATATTTCACTGCTGTGGGCCGAAGCATCTGCTTATTTGGATCTGTGAGGGAGGAAGGGCTTTGGGGGAAGGGCAAAAGAGAGCAGCTTCGGTGATGCTACCTGGTGCGCGGCCCTGTACCTTTACAAAGCAGAGCCAGCCCAGGGTGGCTGCCTGATGTCCACAACACCATCCAGAGGCCTCAGTGCTCTGGCTCACTGCTGCCAGCTCTGCTGGATTCCAGCTTGACTCCTTCTTCCCCCTGGCAGATCAACTGCTTTGCTAACTCTATCCTCTGGGACTGCTTTTACCAGACTTGTTAGATACATCCTGGGCTTCTCAAGGAAAGCATCACCAAGTACTTGGTCCCTGCACACTCCCAGGCAAGGTGGCTCTCCTCAATAATGCACCATATCACTGCACTTTCATTCATGGCCTGACTCCTTCACCTCCCATGGCGAGCGCCACTCCTTGCAGTGGAGCACTGGGACCCGTGGTTCACAGGCCACCGGCCCATCATCTTGCACCCCAGGGTGCTGGGTACCTCCAAGCCACCGCACCCTTCCCAAGGAGGGAGCATCTGAAGACAAAGGCAGCCCCGCCCACAGGGGGGCCATCGGGCCTCCTCGACAGGCCCTGGACCTGGACACACAGTATCCAGGTGGAATAGCCTTCTTCGGGGAGCACCTTTGTTAAGGGAAGGTCTTAGCTTTCTCAGGGGTTGGAACCTGCTAGTCCAACCCGCTAAGCTTGCTCACCAGTCAGGGTTCTCCGCCGCCTTGGGGTTGAACCTGATGTCGCTGTTGACATTAAACAGGACGTCGTCCTCCGTCAGCGGTGGGATGACCCCGCTGTACAGCGGGTGCGCGAACAGCCTGGCCAGGAGTGAGCTGTCCCTGCTCGGCCCTGGGGGCGGTGCCGGTCGCCGGTGCCCCGGGTCGCGCAACAGCGGACGGTGCGCGGGGTCGCGAGGTCGCGGAGCGCCAGGCTGCCGGCCCCGCGGGGCGTGCTCGGCGGGCTCCGCTGCAGGCGGCAGCTTCTCCAGCGAGTGGGACGTGAGGTTGGAGGCGGGGTCGGAGCTGAAGTCCTGCAGGATGCGCAGTGTGTGCTTGTTGGGCCAGCCCGCGTCGCCTGCGGCTGAGGCAGGGGCCGGAGGCTCCCCGGAACGGCCCCTCGCTTGGGCCCAGCCCGGCGCCTTCCCCTCTGCCGGCTGCGCACAGGAGCACCCAGGGTCTCCGGGGAGTCGCGCCGCGCGCCTTTCCAGCCGGGGCAGCAGGTCCAGCGCGATATGTAGCGCGCAGGCCAGCAGGAACACCATCAGAATGAGCACGCGGAACCGGCGCACCAGGATCATCTTCATGGCCAGCGCGAGAGCGGGCTCGGGGACCCGGCGCCCTCCGCCAGCGCGCTGCTCTTGCGCGCCTCAGCCGCGGCTCTGCAGGACGCGGCGCTGCCTCGCAGGTCAAGGTCCATTCGGCGCGAGCAGCTAGCTACCAACTTAGGGGCTGTTCCAGGACGCGGACAACGTGGAGGGCGCTTGTCGCCACGGCGCCAGCTCTCCGGGCCATCTCGGGCCGGTCCTGCTCCACCTCTCGGGAGCCGCCGGCCGCCCTTTTCCGCGAGGCTGAGGAATCGGTAGGCTCAGCTGGGCGACGCACCGGTCTTCGGGATCTCACCGGGCGCTCGGGGACCCCATGCGGCCGTCCATCCCGGCTGGGGCGCGGCGCCTCCGGTCCACATGCGATCCTCCCGGAGCGCGGTCCTCCTCGGCTCCTTGGTGCGGGACTGGTCTTAGGCGGGGAGCCTGGAGCTTGGGCCCGGGAGGGGCGGAGGGGCTGGGCAGGTGCAGCGACGTCCCAAACCGCGACGCCCGCCCGCTCGGCCGAGCTCTCTCGCTCCGCGCCCGGCCCGCAGATATCCCCGCGCCGCGGAGCCGCCCCCCGCGTCAGCGCCTGCAGATTGGCGGAGCCGCGGCCCAGAAGATCAGCGCGGCCCTGCGCTCGCTCCTCTCTATCTTCTCCGCCCCTAGCCGCGCCCCGCGCCGCCGAACCGAGTGTGCCTCCTCCCCCGCCTTCTCCCCGACTCCGCCGAGGCCGCGAGGCCCGCGGAGGAGTGCGGCACAGGCCCAGCCTGGCCGCCGCCCCGGACCTCCGCCCGCGCCCGCCGCCAGCTGCGGCCTGGGGCTCCTCCCCAGCGAGCCGGCCGGCCCGGCCCGGCCAAGTCCCTCCCCAGGCCGCCGGGCGTCTGCGTCGCCGGATGCGCGCGGGACCGCGAAGCGGAGGAGGGGGTCCCTGGGCCACGCGCGCGCGGAAAGGGCTGGAGGATAGCGCTGTGAGCCCAAATCCGGAGCCAACGCCGGAACAGCGGCCCACCCCACCCCAGGACCACGCCTGCGCTTTCAGCGCGGAGGCGCCGCGCCCAAATGGCTCTCTCGGGCATCGAGGTGCGGGGGAGGGGGCGGCACCTCCGCGGTGCCTCGCGGGCGGGTGAGCCTGGGCCTCCTCGGTACATGATCAGGTCCAAGTTCACTCAAGGGAGTGCTCCTTCTGCAACGTGGCCTCTGGACCTCCAGCCCACTAGAGAATGGGAACTCATGTGATCATCAGCCTAAAATCATAGTCAGGGAGGTAAGTGGGGAGGGTTGCAGAGAACCTCTGCCCAAGGCCAAGCTCTGGGCCCCAGTGCTTAGGGGCTTCACTAGCCAGGTAAGGAGGAACCCAGGCCAGCAACCCCCCAGCAGGACCAGGTAGGAGGCTAAGGGCTTTGGGCAGAGTGGGGAGCCTCTCCCTTGTCTTAGACTCCCGTGCTGGTCCTCTCATTGTCCTCCCTGGGCCTCATCGCTGACTCTGGTACCTGGTTCAAGGCCTCACATTCAGTCATTGCCTCCTACTGAGTATGGAAAGGAGAGGGTTCTGCCTATCTCCTTAGTAAGATCAGCGCCCTGGAGCAGGAGCTCCAGGCTGGGCTGGGTTGGATGTGTTGGGAGGGGAATGTGGCCTGAGTCACAACTTCTCCCTGCCTCAGGGTGTCTTTACTGGCTTTGGGCCCTCCGAACTGTAGCCTTTATTCTATGTTCTACATCCTGGACAGCTGTGCTGTGGCCAGCAGCCTCAGGATAGACCTGGTGGGCTGACCTGGGAATCTAGGGTGTAAGTATGGGGGTCTCCTGGAACCCCCTGGAGTGGCCCGGTGTTATGGTCACTCTTGTCCACCACTGGATGGCTCCCTTGCTGGATTCTTGATTCTGTTGCTCCCATCTTGGCAAAGCCTGTCTGCTAAACAGGTCACCTGAAAAGCACCTTCATCCTGGCCCTGCTCTGTCTGCTGTACTAACAATGCTGTCACTAACAGCACTTCTGTGTCATTGGTTTCCCCCTCTGCATGCGCTCTGCCAAGGTAGAGCCTCAGAGCAGGTGCCCAGGGAAGGGACCGTAGCTAACCAGCTGATAGTGCCAGCAGGCTAAGATTACATGCAGACGTGGTCCCTAAAGACAGAGGACGCCTGCTCCTTTTTTATTTCTTCTTGATCTGAGGAGTAATTTGATTTGATTCAGTCTATTATTTCCTGGAAATTATAAAGAATAACACAGATGGATACACATACACTCAGAGTACACACAGACATACAAAGGTACACAGAAATACACAGACACAAGCTCAGAGATGCACAGACAAACAGACATACACATATACATGTACTCAGAGACACATGTAGAAAGACATCCAGACATATACAGAGACACAGATGCATATACACAGGGACACATAAGCAGGCACACATAGACACAGACGTACAAACACAGACACATACATATGCACATAAACACACTCAGACACAGGCACATGTGTATGGGCTAGACACACACACACACACAGATATATGTACACAGGATACAGAGATGCACACGCGCGCACACACACACACACACACACACACACACACCAGCCTCATTGAACTTCACTAGACCTTTCTCTGGCTTCTTGTTCCATAGGCACAGGCCCTGCCAGGCCTGGGTAGGCTGTCTATTAATGATGTAACCTATCAAAAACAAGGGGATACCCTGGCAAGTACAAGGGCCTGAGTTCAATCCCTGGTTCCACAAAAAAAAAAAAAAAAACAAGGGGATGGTTCTGGGTATTTTTCATGCATGTTCTGGTGCTCCAATAAACCACTGTGAAACATGTTAGATGGTGAAAGAAATTATGATTTCTGCAGAAAGGGTGGCATTTGGGTTGTGAGGCACTTGTTGCATTATCTGGAATAGCCAGGGAGACCCCAGGAGTGACATCTGAGCAGAAATGTATACACGAGGAATAACTCACTTGGAGGTCTCTGGCTGGTGTTTCAGGAGGAAGCAGGCCATGTGCAACTGGGGGATGTGTGGGGTACTCAGGAGCTACAAACAGGCTGGAGAGGCTGCAGCTGGGGGAAGGGTGTGGGACAACATATCAGGCCTGCAGGTACCCCAGACTGTGGGCTGTGGCCAGACTGAGAGGGGCCAATGGAGGGTGGGGACAGAGTGGGTGATGGGCCTGGGGTGAGGCTTCTCAGCTAGGGTTGGGGCTACCTCCTGGGAGGCCAGAGAAGCTGAAAGCAGAGAGATGACAGAGGCGCAGGAGCCAGGAATGGTTTGGGACCAATTGTGTTTTGGATTACAAGCTCCTTTGGGAGGAACTGCCCAGGCCAGAAACCTTCACGGAAGACCTCAAGACCAGCAGGGAACTTCCTGGGGACCAGAGCCAGTGTACCCTGAATCAGGAGGTCCAGGAAGCCCTGAAGGGATCCCCGGGAGATTGAGAAGCAGGGCCAGTGCCCTGAGATGAGGAAGGAAGAGCCAGGGTGAAGCCAGGGGAAGTCACTGGTGATCTCCTTGCTGCTATAGTGCAGCTGTGGGGCGGGAGATGACAAAAGGAGGCCTTGAGAAGTGGGGGCCCTGAGAGGCAGGGAGAACCTTGTAAGAGAAAGGCAAACACATTTAGTAACACGATGCCTGTGGCACAGGAAGCCTGAGCAGGTGTTCTCATGGACATGTGAACTGCTTTCAGGTTTAAATACCATCATAGAGGAGCAAAGAGAGCAGGTGTGAGGGAAGGTGTGCCTGGCAGGAGCCCTGTGGCCACCCTGCCTTCCCTTCCTGATAGGAGAGCTCCCCTCTTCCAGGTGCACTGGGTGATTCCTTGATGAATGTGAATTTTCCTTACAAAAAGGAATTCATTCTTGTTTTCAAGAGCTTTTATGATGGCTTTTGCTTCTCAAAATAACTGGCTCAAAATAATGTGTGTGCCAGATGCACATTTGGGGGCATATTCTATCTCTTAGAGACACATTTAGGGGTGCAGTCTAATGTCCTACATGTGAAATAGAACAGAAAAATGTATGAAGATGGGATGATGGCAGGGTGAACCTCCCGTTCCTGAATAGTGAGGAACCCCCAACACTGAGGTTGACCTCGGGGGCCACAGGGGTTCTCTGAGGATACCCATCTCCAGCATGGGTCCCTGTGTCAGTTCATGGCAAGGAGATCTGAAGGAGGGAGATGGGCTTGGTAAACCCAGCAGCTTCCAGGAGGAGGATGCCCAGGCTGCAGTGGTACTCAGGGGTGGCAAGGACCCATAGGAGGTGCTGTGACTGGGCCAGAGGGCACTTTGAGGTTTCCCAGTGAATGGGGAGGGAGGAGGGACTTTCCAGGCAAGGAGTGGTTGGGCAGGATGCAGAGCAGGGTTGGAAGACGCTGTCACTGTTAGGCTGCTTGGGCTTGTGGTGGCAAGGAAGCCATGTGCCTGGTTTTACCACTAGCCAGTTGCTCTTTTGAGCTCAGATTAAAGCAGGACTCCTCAGGGATAGGAGGGAAAGGCAGAATACCTTAAGCCCCCAGGAGTGCCAGACCCCAGCCAGCCTGGCTGAGCAGCCAACACCAGCCTGTCTACTCATAGGTAGACAGAAGAGGATCAGGGAGGGGCAGAGCAATTTATGTGAGAGGAAGAGGCCCACTTGTGCATTACTGCCTCCCAGATGTCGGGACAGAGCTGAAGAAATTATTGCAATGAAACTCTATGAAGTGGGCATCTGAGGGAACCAGGCTGGAAGAGAGATTTTTGGTTGTAATGTTTTGGGGTACATGATAATTGAGGAGGTAGAGAGCTAGAAAAGAGGCCTTCCTTGAGCAGCAGATCAAGGATTGAGGGTCCAGCGGACAGCCCCTGATCCCAGATAGCCCTGTTTCCTACTCAGACGATTGTACAATACTGAGGGCCCAGTTAGGGCCTTCCTGGGGTGTAGTTAGAGGATAGAACAGCCGGAGAGCTGGCACATCCCTTTGCCTCCCACCCCCGACCTGGCTTGACCTACAGTGGCCTACCAAGGGTCCCGGTGGTGGAGAGGGAGGCCCCACCTGCTCAGGCTACCGTCCACACTTAGATCCTGTGGTGTCTGTCTGAGGATCACCTGTCTACAAGCTCTCGGGAAGTCCTAAGGCTTCTGCTATAGGCAGCTCTGACCACAGATTGTTTTGAGGGTGTGACGTGGGCAATGGACTGGGGTGGTCAGCTGGCTCAGGCAGAGAGTCACCTCTGCTGAGCATCAGAATGCTGTCACACATATAGTGCATGTGACTTTAATACTTGTCTGCAACATAGTGCTGGTGGGAAAATGGGCTGGTTATCAGGATTCACGTAGGAATTGAGAAAATGCATGTTATGGCATGGATCAAGAATGTACTCTCAGGCCGGGCGTGGTGGCGCATGCCTGTAATCCCAGCACTCGGGAGGCTGAGGCAGGAGGATTGTTGTGAGTTCGAGACCAGCCTGAGCTACAAAGTGAGCTTAAGGCCAGCCTGAACTGCATTGTGAGACCCTGTCTCAAAAAGACAAAAAAAAAAAAAAAAAAAAAGAATGTACTCTCCAGGTTTCCCTGGGCTCATAGGTGGGTGGGGCTTTTGCAAAGTGATTCAATTATGATGGCTTATAGCTGGCTTGCTGTTAAGCGGCAAGATCTGGACAGAAGAGACAAGTCTTTTGGGGTAGGACCCGGAAGGCTGTATTTCCTTACTTAGCTCTTCCCTTCTCTCTCTGCTTCCTGAATGCTATGATGGGAGCAACTTTTCTTCCATCGTCCTCCTCTGCCATGCTGTTTTCTGCCATAGAGCTAACCAACCATGGGCTATGACTATGCATCAAAATAAACTTGTCTTTTGGGTATTTTGTCCCAGTGATGAGAAAGTGACTCAGATAGAATTTAGATACCAAAGAAGTCATGTCGTTGCTGGACTATTCCTAATCAAGTGGATTATGGAAGTTTGTAAAGGTTTGGAGATGCTATATAGAGGTGAATCAAGCTTGATGGGAGATTCTGGTCAGGACTCAAAATATCAGAATGCTGATAGAGAAGTAGATAATAAAAGCTTGGCTCAGGTTTCAGTTGGGAACAAGGACTCCATTTGCAGTTGGATTTCAAGACCAATTCAAGACTGTGTGTATTAGGTCCTAAGACCTTGCAGGAGGCTGAGATTAAAGATGGTAGACTGAGATATATGGCAGAGGAAATTTCAAAGTAGCTCAGCATTCAGATTGTAGCCTGTGTATTGTTTGCTACTTTTAGTGATATCTGTGTGAGCAGCAGGAGCAAAATGCCAAGTTGAATAATTTGAAAAATATTGCTGGTGACCTAAAATGAAATGCTATTAGCCAAGTTTGATGGGAGATTTTGGCCAGAACTCAAAATATCAGAATGCTGAAGGGGCTGGGGAGATGGCTCAGTGGAATAAGTGCTTCCCTGGCAAGCGCAAGGGCCTGAGTTCAATCCACAAAAAAAAAAAAAAAAAAAAAGAATGCTGATAGAGATGTAGATAATAACAGTCAGTTTTATTATCTACATCAGGTTTCAGTTGGGAACAAGGACTTCATTTGCAGTTGGATTTCATGACCAAATCAGATTTCAATAAGGTTGGGGCCTGTACAATTGGGGTCTATAAAATTTTGCCCCAGGATAAGTTGGTTGCTGGAAAACATAGCATTAAAACAAATCTAAGTACTCATAACAGGACGATAGAAAAGGTGTCTTGAGTCTGGGTGTGGTGGCACTTGCCTGTAATCCCCGCTCTTGGGAGGCTGTAAACAGGTGGATCACTACAAGTCCAATCTAGTAGTGAGATCCTGAACACTCTGTAGACCCTTCCCTAGAATACAAAAAAAGAAAGAAAAGAAAAGGTGTCTTGAGGGCATTTAAGGAATCATCAAGACGCCACCCTACCCAGGCTCATGAGTCAAAAGTTAAGAAGAAAACACCAGGGTACCTTGCTTGTGAACTGGTCCCCTAGGATTTGTTTCAAAGTGTTTAGTCATCCAGGCAATCAAAGGCCTCTGCGGCCATGATCGAAGGGGGCCTACTACTCAAGTTGGTGGTGGACCTTGGTGTCATCCGCATGGTGCTGGTTTTACAGGCATGCAGGATGCAAGGGTTGTGCCATGAGGGAGGCTTCCACTTGGATTTCAGAAAAAGGCCTGGGAGGCTAGCCAGTGTCCTCCTGAGCGGGTAGTGCCTAAAGCTATGAAAATGAGGCCAAACGTGCGAGGAAGCGGGAGAAGCCAGGAATGTGGGACGTGTGCTTAGTTGCTGTACAGGACTTAATGTTTGGCCTACTGGGTTTTAGTTTTGCTTTGGCCTCTTTCCTTTCTGTCCTCTTGTATCTCCTGTGCAGTTCAGGCTGGCCTTGTGCTCACTTTTGCAGCCCCCAGGCTGGTCTTGAACTTGCAGTGATCTTCCTATTTCAGCCTCCAGAGTGCTGGGATTACTGGTGTGCACCACCATGCCTGATTCCTATGTATCTCCCTTTTCGAATGGAATGTTTACCTTGTGCCATTGTATGTCAGCAGTGTTTAATTTTCTTTTTGATTTTTTCTTTTTAACAAGGGCTTACAGCTAAAAATTTGCCTTGCATCTCAGAAGAGACTTTGGACTTGGACTTCTCAGCAATACTATTAGTATTGTGTCAACTCTTAAGAGATGCACTAAATGCATTTTGCATAAAGAGATGCTTGTGGGTCTTGGGAGCTGGAGCAGTGTGTTATGGTTTAGATCAAGAATGTCTCTCAAGGGTCTCACACATTTACAGGTGGGGCTTGTGGAAGGTGAGTGGATCATGGGGGCACTGTGCTGTCGGGGAAGCATCCACTGGGGAGCCCAGCAGCTGAGCGTGCACTCCAAGGTGGGGGCCTTACCAGAAGAGGCAAGTCACAGGGAAGGGTGGTCTCCCTCCCTGGCTCCTTCCTTATCCCTGTGCTTCCTGGCTGCCGTGACACGAGCAGCTTTCCTCCCCTCGGTCCATCTGCTGTTCTGCTTTGGTGCGAGTCATCTATGGCCTGAAGACGTGAGCCAGAATAAACTCATACTCCTCTAAATTGCAGGTGTTGGGTATTTTTGTCCCAGTAATAAGAAAGTGACTAAGACAAAGTGTTTTATGGGCAAGGGAGCCGAATGAGTGTCTGGGCTCTCTGAGGGACTCCTGGAGGTAGGGTGGCTGCAACTAAGGACCGACAGACCACAGCTGGCCACCTGGGCTGTCCACTCCCAACTGTGGCCCAGGAGTTGGAAAACAGAATTTTGATATGAATTAAAGTGACCGATGAAGAAGCCAAAAACCATGCAAATTATGTTTTGTATCCTTCAATGATGGGATTTATTTTCTATTAGACCTGGAATTCTCACAAAACGGACCTTCTTCGGACTGTAAGAAAAAAATGTTAAAAATTCCAAAAGGCAGCTAACTGTTCACTGAACCGAAGTATAGACACAGATCCATATGCGTACTGCCTATAATCTACAACCTGAGCACAGCTCGTGTGGGATAATAAAACAAAGGCCAGGTATCTCCAGGTGGAAATTAAATAAAGACACTCTTCACAAATGTTTTCTGCTGGAAATGAAATCACAAATATTCATACATCATTTTAGGCTCTTAAGAGGAAACCAAATGAGAAATTGGGGGATATTTTAAAATGAACACAAACAAGGACAGGTCCTGTTTGCACCTGGTGGGCACCACCAATGGGAAGCTCTCTGGAGAACAGGAGAGGAGACTGTGCTTCCTAGAAATGACTAAGTGACCGGAAACAAGGGTGCTAACTTTTAGTTTGAGAAACTAAAACGAGAGCAAGGAAACAGGGCTCAGAAAAGAAGGACCGAAAATAATGCCAACAACAATGGTAGAGGCGGTTAACAGAGATCACTCTGAAAAAAGAATAATTCTTCCTGAATTGAACAAAAGCCAGAAATTACTGCAGTAGGAATACGAAAAGAATGCAACCAGAAATAAGAAAGGCAGAAAGACCAGGCCAGCACAGATTGGTATATTTGGGGATGCTGAGAAAATGGCTATTTTAAAAAAAAAAAATAAAATTACTCTTGTTTGATATAAGAAGTACTAGGAAACAAGGCTAGACTACTCTTAGCAGGAAAAATTGGAAAAGGTAAAATCTTGACCCCAGAACCAAAACCAGGCTAGACATTTTCGCCTGACAGTTTTTTCATAGATTCAAGGAGCAGAAGTTTGTTGTCTTGCAGAAGCTA
This sequence comes from Ctenomys sociabilis, assembly GCA_004027165.1. Taxonomy (NCBI): domain Eukaryota; kingdom Metazoa; phylum Chordata; class Mammalia; order Rodentia; family Ctenomyidae; genus Ctenomys; species Ctenomys sociabilis. The sequence continues at coordinate 41,822 of PVKA01005547.1, forward strand.
TGCCAGGGCCAGAGATACAGCTCTGTGGCACAAATGCCTGCCTGGCAAGCACAAGGTCCTGAGTTTGATTCCTGATACCAAGAAGGAAAATAAGAGGTTATTCCAAAGCAGAGGAGAAAGGCAGAGAGTTCATATTATTTTATGACTCTTAAACATTGATGTTGGCCTCAGATGGGACCATACTCTCAGAAGTCACGAAGTCCTCGCTGTCACAGATTGAAGAGAAAATTATCTTATTATTCAATAGGGCCCAAGAAACTGCAGAATTTAACCTGGACTTCTGTTGCATTTTACCTAGGCATAGGCCCTCCTCTATCATGATTTTTTTTGTCTTTTTTTTTTTTTTTGGCAGAACCAGGGATTGAACTCAGGCCCTTGCGCTTGCCAGGGAAGCACTTATTCCATGGAGCGGTCTTCCTGGCCCATTGGACTTCTATTGCAAAGTCTAAACAAACCTGCAACAGCAGGAAGTCAGCTTTCTCTGAATGCAGCATCTGTAGGAAACGTGGGCCTCTGACATTCCTGCCAACAGAGAGGAGCTTGGAGACCCAGCCGCTGGGTGCACTTCCAGCCTCCGGGAACGGCCCCGCTCCTTCCCTTCACGTCACTCCTAGCTGCTCCCACACCTTTCGGGGCCTAGCTGGCCAGACACCCAGGACGCCGGGCCCTTTTCCTCCTTGCCCTCTCCCTCCATAGCTCCTTTGCTTGGTCTTGGCATGTGTGGCTCATCTCTTCTCTGGGCCGAAAGGCACAGATCCTGCGCTTCTCTGCCCATGTGGTGCCTGAGGACCTAGTCACTGAGATTGTGTGCTGGCAACACTGCTGGGGTCCTGAGGCTCCAGAGCTCTGCATCCCTGCAGGAACCTCAAACCCACATGTCCAGGACTAAATGCTCCCTGACATTGTTTCTCATGTGATGTCTCCTAGGACACTTTTTAGTTAGGCTCTAAATTATGGCATCATCCTCAACATAACTCCTATAAACATAAGTTGTAAATTATGTCCCCAACCAGCCCTTCCCACAGCCTCTTCTGCCGAGTGCAGCCTCTGAACCGGCCTTCGGGGTCCTACCGGTCCCCACTGCCTGTCCACACAGGATTGGCATCCCCCCGAGACAAATCAGGTGTTCCTCTGCTCAGAGCTTCCCAGTGTCCCTCTTCAGCGAGGCCCAGGACCAGGCTCCCAGGACCATGCAGTACCTGCTGCTGCCCTCCGGGTGCCCCGTCTTGCCCGCTGCTCCTCTCTGTGTGTTCAGTGAGCAGGTTCCTGCCCAGGGTCTTTTCACTGCTCTCTCCTCTGCTGAAAGCTGCCTTTTCCCCAACAGCTGCTGGCTTGGTTGTCCATGTAAATGTCACACTTTGTCAGTAGGATCTTTCCTGGTGTCCTCTCCAGGACCCACAGTGTCCTCTCTGTCTCTCATCTGAACTTGTTTTCCTCTCAAATCCGTAAATCATGATTTGTCTATTTATTTCCCAGGCTCTGTCTGTGAATACATGTATCTGTAGGCGGTTGTACATTACTGTCATTGCATCTGACAGATGGGGGCACTCCAGGAGTCTCCAGCACCCCCACCATCTCCCACTTGCAGAAGAGCCCTGTACCAGCTGGCCTGGGGTGACGGACTTCCCTGTGAGAGCAGTTTCGTTCTTCCTCGTGGAGAAAAGCGAGCTTGTAGTCATAATTTTATATCATAAATTGATGTCCTAGAATTCACAACGAAGTCATTCTCTTTTAAAGGAAAAATAAGACAAATTCAAAGAACTGTGGGGCAAAGGATAGGAACTACACATAGGCCCTAGTGGCAGCATGTGTGTGTATATGTGTGCGCATGTGTGTGTGCATGCATGTGTGTGCGTGTGTATGTGTTTCATAATCAGTCACTGGTTTTCAAAAGACCTAGGGTTGCAGGTTCAAGGTGACCATGTACTCACTGGCAGAAAACCAGAGTGAGCGGAAATGACATCCATGCCACCTTGGCCCCTTTCAGTGAGCCAGTGGGAGAGTGGATGCCAGGCTGCACACCCTGATAACTCCCATAGCCCTTAGCTGTCCATGACCCTCTCTGTCTCCTTCCTCATGGGAAACACTGGAGCAAGGTGAGTCAGATGTGGCCCCACCCTAAGGTTCCCAGACTCACATGAGCACTAACTGGAAACTTGTACCACGAGGATATTGTATGATGACCAGACATATGGGCTTACACATTAGGTGTTACTGAAATTAAGAATTTTTTTAAAATGGCTGGGACCTCTGCTTACCTTGAAGACTTTACCCTGAGGAGAGAGAGGCCGGGCTGGGATGGATGGGGAGTAGGGCTGTGAGGAAGGGAAGAGGATGCATAGGACTGATGCGCTGTGGATGAGGCCCAGGAGGGAGTACTTGGCCCAGAAGACCCAGGGGAAGGCTGCAGGACACCGGCTGGGTGAACCTTAAAGTGGGTGGAGTTGGGTGTGACTTTTAAAGTGCCTTGGAAGCGTCTCAGTGAATCTTTGTTACAAAGTAGGCCTTGTGGTTACCGTTACTATATTTATATTTATAAAGAAACACAGCCACCTCCTGTAGTATTCTGGAGTCTGGCTGGGCTTTGAACCTGGTTCTAAAGCGCAGAGTCTTCTCTCTGAATCCCTGAAGCTTTCTTTGCCATGAGCCCTGGGGCTCCAGGATATTCTGGGAAGTGCTGCTCACCGGGGAGGTTGCCTTGCAAAGCTCAGGACAGTGTGGGAGCACAGCCCCTGGCCTTGCTGGAAGGTTCACCCAGCCCACATATCTGGGAGCCCTTTCCCTCTTGCGCTGAAATAGACCAGAGGCCCCTCCATACTGCGGAAATCCTGTAAGGGCCCACTATGGTAGGGCTGGGTAAGGAAGCTCTGTGACCTCAATGTAATGGGAAGATGGGCAAAGTGGGGCCAGGCCCCAAGGAAAAGAGGAAAGCAGAGTGCCCCTCTGTCCCTGCTCCTACAAGGGTCTTGTCCAGACCTCCAGTGTCTGTTGATCAGCCTCACTGTGGTTCTCAGTGAACACCTGAAAGCAGTTCTTCCTATAAATGAGTAGTCTCAAGGGAAGCACCTCAAATGCAAAGCGAGAGATATGGGAGAAGGGAGGAACATTTTGACTGTTGCTTTAGGATAGCCTGCATTATCCTGAGGCCACAGCCCCACAGCCCAGAGAGACCCAGAAGAGAACAGAGCCAGGTGCACAAACGCGATGCTATTGTAAATCGTCTCCTTTCAACAAGTCAAATAGGACTTCAGCCCTAGCTAACTTGCATGTGGAAAGCAACATTGTGACCTGTGATATACTTCGATCTCCTAGTCACTGGTGACACCATTCTCTCTCTTCCTGAGCAGGCGCAGTCAGTCATTTCAGAAGGAGGCCTTTTGTGGAATGAGCCGGCATTCTCCCACCAATTTTGTGCATCTTGTGTGATCTATGGGTTTGGTGGTTGAAGATAAAAATGCAAATATTAGACAAGTGAGATCGGCTATTTAGAATCAAATGCAAATTACAAGAGAGAGGATAAATGACAGGAAAACATATTCAAGCCCTCAAGTTTCTGGGTCAGGATCAAAAGCCTCAGGCTGGCTCAGCTACATGGTGGGCGCTTACCCCTGGAGCAGCTGTATGGTGGAACAAGGCCGGGGTGCAGCAGCATCAAGCCACACAGCATGCCCTGTGTCCCCTCTGCAGACCATGAACCTCACACCCCCCAGGTGTGGTTGCAAGCCCAGATGCACACCTCAGTTCCAAAAACCTCTTCTGTAGGTCTGTTCTCGGTACATGCCAAGTTCTGCAGGATCCTGGGGGCCATGGACAGAGGGGTCTCCTGAAAGACCCCCTTCCAGGGAAAACATTTGTCCCCACTAAGAAAACCTCCGTCTGCCAACATGACCTATAGATAAATAAACATCTCTGTGACAGCCACAAGTTCCTCCTTCCTGCACCTGGCAGACCCAGGGATGAACAAAGCATCCAAGACACTTGCAGGTGCCTGATGGCAAAGACCTCCACAGGTGTGCACCATGCTGTCACTTGTCACCAGAGAGGAAGTCTCAGAGCTGGTCAGCATGTCACAGATGCCTTAGTGCTGCTACTGGGGAGGGCATATCAAGAAGGGGCACCAGACATGGGTGTGGTAAATTCTGGGTTTAAGTGTATAAAATACAGATAAATCCTGCAAGCAGCTGCCTAGAATATTCTTTATGTTGGAAAGTGTGCATTGATGTCATTATCCAGGATTTTATAGGCTACATCTTGGCCGAGCCCCAGTAAACCTTACGGTTTTGCAGGGAGGCCGCATCACGTTTTATGAATGACAGATGGCTTTAATCACACCTTTGATGGTCGTTCATGGTGATGGGACCTTGATACCCACAGGCAGGGACCTGAGTGGGTGCAGGCAGAGCAGCTCCTCTGGCCTGAAATGGGAACCTGTTCTGCTTCTAATCCTCCTGGGGGTTGAGCCCTTGTGGGAACTGTGGTGCAGACTGGCTGTGGAGTCGCTGCTATACCTGATGGACACAGGGCCTCTCTCCCTGTTTGGCTTGTCCCCTCTCCTTGGCTCTGTAGTGTCTGCATGGATTGCCTTGGTTGAACCTTGCTGTCTTCTAGAAGGCCCAGTGAGCACAAAGGCTGTGGCCTGAGCTGTCTTCTGGGATCACATTAATCATAGCTCAAATCTGCACCGAGCACAGCCAGACTGGCTTTGTAAGAGAATCTGAAAGGGAAGATTGATTTGCAGCACTGGGCCTGAACAGCTACATGTTTAAAGATTGCTGAACACCAGCAGCTCTTCATCTCTTCTCTGCTCCAAATGGTCAAAGCAGAAAGGTAGAGCAGGAGAATGACCAAGCTGCCTGGGAAAGTGGGGCTCCCTCTCACAGTGCATTTGCCACTGAACCTTGAGATCAGCAGACTCTCACTGGGAGGGGATCCTGAGTCTCCCTCCTGCATGAATCGCCCCAGACTGCACATGGTTTGGAGTTTCTCTCTGTCCTTCTGGGTGGGGCCTGCTAAAGCCACTCACAGCTGATTTAAGATTTGACCACTGCCCATGCTGGTGCCAGAGCCAGTACTCCTACAACAGCTTTGGGGGAGGTGAATTTTCTCATGGAGTCAGGAAAGAAGACCCTGGACAGGGCTGTGAAGTGCTGGGTTCTTTTAGGGAGGACACTTTCCCATCATCAGTTGACCTGAGGGCCCTGGGTTTTGCCTCCTGGGTGAGGGTGTTGGGCGACTTCTCCCTGGGAAGTACTGCTTCCCCTTGTGGCTAGTCTCCTCTCTTGGTCACCCTAGCACTGTCTCCTGTCTGCTGCCCAGGACCCAGGCTCCTCGGTCTGTGGACGTCTGTCTGTCAGACAGGGAAAGTGGAGTCCTGCGGGTTCGAGGAGCACACTCTGCAGCAGGACCCCTGGGCCTTTGGAGAGCCTAGAGTCCCACCTGCTCATCATCGTGGGGCTCAGACCCACTCATGTGGTTGGTTCTGCCATAGGTTGCAAGATGAAGCTGTTCCTGATGCCTGTGGTGTGGGCTGACACTTGGGGACAAGACATGCAACAGAGCCCCAGAGCCAGGAGCGAAGCCCATATCCTGCTCAGGTATGTGCTGGAGGACTATGACCCATGGAGGCCAGCAGTATTCAAGGAATGGGAAATCGTGCCTGGCTCAGAGACCATAAAGCCAGACATGCAGAATGAGCAGGATACTGCGGGAGCAGGTCAGAAAGAGGTTCTGCCATCAGCCCTTCAGACTGTACGTTACCACCTTCTATGTGTTACCCAACCAGGATGGTAAGGCAGGAGGGGTTGCACTCGGGAAGCCTTGCTCACCATGTCGTATCTGCTCACTAGGCAGTGGCTGTGTGCTGGCCTCCCTGGTGTCCCACCTGGTGGAGGAGGGTGGCAGAGAAGGGGACAGACAGCTACAGAGCTGTCTTTGATGCAGCATCCATGTAGGTCCTACAATATGTCCAAGATGGCCTCACGAGAAGGAAAAGGCCCTCTGGGAAGGACAGAGAGGCTTAGTTCTGGGTGAACAGAACCCCTGCAATAAAGTTGGAGTCCCAGGAGGAGGGTGAGAGCTGGGTGGTCACCTCCAACGGGGGAGCAGGCTTGGGCCGAAGCACATACCTCGTATCACCCCTCCATACCCGACACAGGGCAGCAGTTCCTCTGATGGTGTCCCAGTGCCTAGAAGAGAGGTCTGAGGCTCCACAGTGGAGGCCTTCCCTGTTTTACTTTCTCCGTAGATGGAATACCACCCCTTGCCCAGAGCAGCCCAGGGCCTGCATCTCAGGACTGGGAGACAGCCTCGTTCTGGGCAGTGTCCAAGCTGGCATTGCACAGGAGGGAGATTTGTTTCCCAAAGCTGCTGCCAGAAGGTGTCTGGTGTCCCATCAGCCTGGGTCTCACTGCAGATGCTTCGTGGGCAACCACCTGGTCCAGTACACCAGTCCCAAGTGCACTCTCTTGAGCCTGAAGCCCTTTATCAATTTGCAGGGGTACACAACAGGAAACAGGTCTCCTTCCCAGTCAGGCCTAGGTGACAGGAGCAAGGTTCCTTCCAGTCCATGCCTGGGGTGGCCATAGCCTGGCCCCTCTGCCAGTGGGGCGATGTCGGGGCAGCAGAAACACCTTGCTGTTAGTTGTAGCCTCTCACCCAGTGGCCACCTCCAGCAGAGCAGACCTGATACTGTGATGTGGCCCCGCTGTCCCAGGGTCCCAAGGGAGCCAAGTATGACAGCTCTTTTTTGGCACCATATGAAGTTACTGAATGGCACTTTGGGAGTTTGCTAAGGGGCAGGCAAGGACCATGTCTCAGTGGCCCTAACCATGCCATGACTAAGTGACCTGGACTGAGAGATCCTAGGACCAAACCTGGAAGACACAGCCAGGGCCAGAGTGCAGAGGATGGGCATCCTGAGTAGGACCAGGCAGGAGTGGGTGGTGAGAGTGAGGGACAGGGTCTCAGGGAAGGGCTGTTCCCCCCTTCACTCCCAGCCCTAGGCAGCCAGGACGTCCAGAAAGAAAGGGTGCCATCAGAGACAGATACGATATTGGCCCCTCATAGCTCCCTCTCCTGGCACAGAACACAGCAGGCCCACCCCACTGCTCTGTCCAAAGCATAAACAACCTCACCACCATGCCACAGAGGTGCCCCTGCACACAGATGCAAAGATTGAAGGGTGTTTCCAGAGGCCTTACTACCTGGACTCTAAATACAGCAAAAGGAGAGGGAGAGAAGATGGAGCTAGAAGACAGAAATGGCCCAGTGTCACAGTGACGCCAACACAGCGGCACAGTTCCCAGGTGCCTGTGCTCCTGGTGCCTCTGCCCAGTTCTCAATTGGCAGCCCTGCCCCCAGGCCCCACTGTGCAGATGGACATGGCATCCTGTAGCTCACAGAGAGGCTGGGCCCACCCAGCTATAGCAGAGAGCGGACAAGCCTCCTCCATCCGGGCCAGGCACATGCAAAGTCCGCCGCAGGGCAAAGCTTCCAGGCCCCACGGCTCTGGGATTGGGTGTTAATATTGCCTTGGGATGTGGATGCGCAGAAACTGAGGAGCAGAGCTGAAAGCTAGGGCCTGGAGCCAGCCTCCGCCATCAGCCAGAGGGGTTGCTGCCGGCAGTGCAGGGGCAAAGTAGAAATCCCGGCTGCAGCTGCAGTGCCCATGGAGGCACCCGGATCTGAAGGTAAACTGATTCCTGAAAGCACTGACTGCCAGAGGCAGGAATATTCCAGTGCTGGAATCACTCTCCTGACTGCCCTGTGGGCCTGGTGCCAATGAGGTCCTGGACTCTCTGTCTCCCTCCTGCTGTGATTCCTGTGCTTGGGACACCTCCACAGAAAGCACATAAAGGGTACCTGGGTCTTGCAGGAGCAGAGCAGCACCCCTGAGGTCGCCTTATGGGCCGAGAACATCTCTGTCACATTTCTGGGCAGCCACTGACCTCAGGAAGTGGCTGAGTTTGTCAGCAGAGGCTTCTAAGGGGAAAGAAGTGGTGGGAAGGCCCGGACCTGAGCTGGCCAGCTGGGAGCAGGGCCCAGTGGGTGTGGTGCTGGGCTCCACGCGCACATCTCAGCAGCCTCAGACACACGTGAGGAACGGGCAAAGCTGAGTCTCAATAAAGCTTTACCTACAGACTCTGAAATTTGAATTTCTTGTAATTTTTCACATGCCATGGGTGTTTTCTTCATTTTCCCTAACCATTTAAAACATGCAAATTGTTTCTATCTCTCAAAAAAAATAAACAAAGATGGATGTTGAATTGGGCCTTGGATATGTAGTTTGCCTTTGGGGCTTCTTTTTTTGTTTTTAAACATATTTGGTACAGGATCTTCAGGGTCTCACTACACCATCAGACTCCTAGTGATCCTCCTGTTTTTAGGCTCCCAAGTGCTGGGATTGCAGGGGCGAACCACCACACCCAGTCTTAATCGCTAACTCAGCAGGCCTTGGGAGGTGCGGCTGGCATGGCATGCCAGAAATTGTTTGCCTAAGCAGGCACTTTAATCGGCTGGGGCTTCTTTCTGAAGAGACAGTTTTTTTATTATTAATTTTATTGAGAGACAAACAGCAATGAGACAGTTTCAAAACTGAGTAGGACAGTTTCAATAATTAATATATTGCATATTGTTTTCTTTGTAGTACTCATAGTACAAGATGCGGACATGATATCCCATCTACACACTATTAGTACAAATCTTTCTTCTAAAAATTAAAAACAAAATCTTTTATTTATTTATTTATTGGGCATAGGGTCTCACTCTGCAGCTCAGACTCATAGTGATCCTCCTGTCTCAGCTTCCTCAGGACTGAGATTACAGGCCTGTGCCACTATACTTGCTTATGGTGGCTGGCATGGCATGTGGTGCTGGGGATCAAACCCGGGTTCTTTTTTTTTTTTTTTTTTTTTTTTTTTTGTCTTTTTGAGACGGGGTCTCACTATGCAGTTCAGGCTGGCCTTAAGCTCACTTTGTAGCTCAGGCTGGTCTCGAACTTGCAACAATCCTCCTGTCTCAGCCTCCTGAGTGCTGGGATTACAGGCATGCGCCACCACGCCCGGCTTTAAACCCGAGTTCTTGTCCTTGCTGGACAAGCGCTCAGACAGCTGAGCCATCTCCCCAGCCCCTTGTTTTGGTTTTGAGGCCTTATTGTGTTTCCCACACTGGCCTCAAACTCCTGATCTCAAATAATCTTCCTGCCCCAACATCCCTGAGTAGCTGGATGATAGCTGTACAGTACAGTGCCAGGTTGAGGCAGTTTTTGTTTTTTAATTTTATAAGCATAGATTTAAAACTCAGGTTTCATTTTATACTGTTGTTTTTCAAGCCAACCACCTGTGTTAGGTCCTGTACATGCAATGCAGTTCTGCTTTGTGCAATTCTGGGCCAGCCCAGCTCAGACTGGGTCTAGCAGGATGCTAGACCTGTACTTAGACCTCAGGTCCAAGAGCTGCACCCAGGCCTGGTCAGTTTTGCTGTGCCCCTCTTTTCTAGCTCTTTCCACCAGTGGGACAGGATGGTGGGGGACACCTTGGAACCCCCTGGGCCCCAAGAATGATCACTATCAAGAACAAAGCCTGAGCTATGTTTGAGAAGCATCAATATCCAGGCCAAACTGGTCCTTATCTGGTGATTATATGAAGTGCAGGGGTGTCCCTTGAGTCAAGGTGGAGGGGATACCTATACCCAGGGTCAGGACCAGAAGACAGTTTGAGGGTACCCCTGGGGCCTCCCTGGGCTGTGGGTGATGGTGGATGAGTCTTTGTTCCCCAGGACATGTCTTACCCCCTCCCTCTCTGACGATCTGACCTTTGCCCTGTCATGCAGCGTGGCTGACCCTACAGGATAGGTGTCCCCACTCCAGCACGGATCACTCTGGGTCAGCATTCTTAAGTGGGCCTACTCTCTGAGGAGCCATTGACCTGGTGTGAAGATTTTAAACTACTAGACTGCAATAATCCTACAATGTGGTTTGCTTCTGACTATCAGAAACTAAAAAACCATAAAAGCCATAGTTGCTAAAATACTGTACCGGAAGGATCTGGGAAAGGGGGTGTAGCAGGAGCCCGAGAAGACCCTGGTCTGACCACACAAGGCTCTGGGGACTGGAGTATGTTGTTTGTTTTTTTCTTTTTGAGAATGTAGTTTAAACTGGACCCTAACCCCTCCCCAAGGGCAGGCCACAGAGTCCAGGCATCATGGCACACACCTATAATCCCAGTGCTGGGAAGGCTGAAAACAGGACGATCACTATGAGTTTGAGCTGTGTAGTGAGACCCTGTAACAACCAAATACATTAAAAAATAAATGAGTAAGTAAAAAATAAACTGGACCCTAGTCCAGCCTTGCCTCCATCTACCTGTCCTGGAGAACTTCTACACATTCTTCAAAAACCCTCTCAGACTTCTGTGGATCTCTGAGTTCTCGTTGATGGAATTGTTGCTCCCTGCTCCAGGGTGGCCTCAGCATGGTAGGCCGTCCTCTCCCGACCACATCCTCCTGTGTGGGCGCAGGGCCCAGTCCACAGCCAGACATTTGGTGAGGGCCCTGGTGTGTCCTCTGTTGTTCCTCAGGCTGGGCACCTACCTCTGAGGGTATGAGGGCCTCTGGGGCTTCTTGAGCTTGGCTCGGGAGCCTTACATCACCTTGGCATGATCTCTCTCCACCACAAGGGCAATTTGGTGGAAATGACCTTTTGTCCCAACCAAATACCACCAGGGAGAACCACCCAGCTGCCACTTCCTGTTGCTGTGGCTTCACTAGGGAGAGAAGTCCACAGGAACAGAGCCTGGAGTCCAGGGCCAGGAGGGTCATCGCGGACAAGGCTGGCCTGAATGAGATAGGCGGCGGCTGTAACAGTTACATCTGACTTTTGCCAGAACCTGGCATGCACACACACCATGCATTATACACATATGTGGAAGCGGCCTATCAGCTCCATGTGTGCACATGCAGGAAGGCATCTGTGCACACACATAGGCAGGTGTGTTCTTGTGTAGCTGTGCATGCACTGGCCTGTGCATGCTCATGGGCACAGGTGCACATGGCTACACACGTGTCCTTCCACAGGAACTGCTCTGCTAGTCTTGGAAGCTCGCCCAGCTGGGAAGCAGGATGGGACTGGCAGAAAGCGCACATGGGGCAGCCCTGTGGACCGACCCAGCTCCAGGCTGGAGCAGGGGTAGAGGACAGAAATTAAACCGCCCATCTTTAGGAAGCTGACACAGTGGGGCTCCTGGCTGGCTGGGTCAGAGCTGCCCTCTTCGTCTTCTGCCTCCCTCCTGCCCCTCCTTACACTTGTGTTCTTCTTCAGAATTAACTTGCAAAAAACCCCTCCAGTGTGTTTCCTCCTGACTCTGGAACACCTGCTCAACAGACATGTTAGGTGTTAGCGCCTAAAGCTCCACCCCCAACCAAGATCCTTGAGATTTGAAGGAATCAAATTCCAAATCCAGAGATCTTGAGCTCCAAGAACGAGGGCAGGGCAGTGTCTCAGCAGCCCTGTTCCAGACACTGGGGCAGTGGGTGTCAGCCTCACTGAGGATCCCTGCTTCTCTAGGGCCCTGGCCACTCCTGAGGAGCTCAAAGCAGCAGGTAGCAGGGTTACACTAGGGGAGTAATATGAGCCACATCCTGAACCCTCCAGGCAAGAGAGTGCCTTTGGAGATGCTCACATCCTTCTCTCATATCCTCATCTTAACCTGCAGCAGCCAGATGCTGGGATGTGTCCGTCTCCTGGTCTGCCCTGCCATGCCTGCTTGGGACACCAGAGAGGGTGCACATAGGCCTCCCAAGGAAGTGCTCATGCAGTCCAGGCAAGGTACAGTTCAGGGAGCAGGAAGCTGGAGGTCCCGCCTGCCCTGCACGTGTCCAGAAGGCTGAGCACCATGATGGCTGCCAGCAGGCAGGCTCTGTGGGTTGTGGGGTCCTCGGAACAGCCCACAGCACTGCCAAGCAGAATGCGCAGGGCCCAGTGCCCATAAGACCTGGCAAAGCTATTAGGCTTGAAGCATCTTTCCAGCTTAAAAAAAAAAGCCAGAAACTTTCTCTCTAGGCCAAGGATAAATTAGCTAAGGACAAATGCAGCGCGATGATCATTTATCACCGCCAACCCAGGAGGATCCTGGGAGCCCGTCCTGGCCTGTGACTCAAGGTCAGAAGCCTTGCTTCCCTCATTATTTCTATTTTTAACAATTGCGTTCAGGCCTCCTGCAAAAATAGCAAAAGGTGAGACCATTTCAAGCACTAACATGCTGCTTTTTGTCAGAAAACCCTGGGATGCAGGAAAATGCGGCCAGGACTTCAGCAATGCGGCTCTGAGTCTCCACTATCTGGACTGAAACTGGACTGTGATGTTGCCCTGATTTAGCACTAGATGGTCCATGTGGGTAAACTGAGGCCAGCAGGCTGGCTGGTGCCCATGACCATTGGATGAGCAAGGCCCCAGAGCCACAGGTACTGATCTCACTGTATGTATAGGGCTGAGAGCAGGAAAGAAGAGCTGGCCACAGTGCCGTGGCAGACATGGGGGTCCAGTAGAGGAACCGAGGGGAGTAGTGCCCAGCTTCTCTGCTGCCAAGTGCAGGTGACCATCTTTCTACAGCCCCTGAGAGTGATACATCTTTGCCCTGCCTGTCAAAGCCAGATGCTCTCCATCACAGGAAATGAACATACATCTCTGGGAGGCTGCTGAGGAACGCGGGATGCTTTCAGGGATTCCCTGTGTGCCAGGCATGCATGGATGCATGGGTGCAAGCCACGTGTGCATATGGACATGTGCACACATGTGTGGACTTGTGTGTGCATTCAAATGCACACGTGCATGGTGCAGGGCTATAGGCACGCTTGGACTCGCATGCAGATATGTGTGCATGTGTGTGCTTAGGCATGTGCGTGCACGTGTGTGTACATGTGCACCACTGCTGCCTGAGACCCAGAGAAAGGGGCTTTTGTGAAGATGGCCACTGGCTCCTCCCTGGGAGCTGGGTGCTGCTGAGCAGGGCTGTGCTTACGGTGGAGTCTGGAGCGTTCTCAGTTTCTTTCTCCCCACGCAGTGCTACTTTTGTTCTCTGCCCCCTCTCCAGTCTCCCAGTAGTGGGTCGCCCTACCCCGCTGCAGGGAAGGTGCTCTCAGGAGGTCGCTGCCTCTCATGGTGAGCATGGTGCCTTGATGCCCCTCAGGGTACCTGGAGAAAGGCCACACAGTTCCTGGTTTTTGTGAGCTTTACCTCTCCAGCTAGTCTCTGAGTCATTCTGTCAATGCATATTTTTCAGGCTTCCTAGTTGGCTTTTCCTTTTTCGTTTTGAATTTTATGTATGTGGTACAGACTCTCACTATGCAGCTTGGACTCCTGTTTTCAGCCTCTCCAGTGCTGAGATTGTAGGCATGCACCACTGCACCTGGACTCAGTGTGCCCGAGGGCAGGGCCAGCATGGCAATCCCCAGCAATCCAGCTGGGGATTGAATCCTGGTCCCTGTGCGTGCCTAAGCAGGTGCTTAGTCTATGGAGCTATCTCGACAGCTTTCAGGCTCCTAATTTTCTAACTGCCCATGTTGCCCTCTGTTATGGTTTGTGTGTAGTTGCGCCCCCAAAGCCTCCTGCAGTCATGGGGCGGCTTCTGGAGTTTGTGGTTGACTATTGTGGGTGTGTATGCTGCACCTGCCCTGAGGCAGATAATTTGCATTATAATGTAAGGTGGGAGAGAAGCTAGCTGTTTGAGCTGATGCTACCTCCCCCTTTTGCTCTATGCCACCACCATGAAAGGTTGTTCTCTGCCTTGTGCACTCTTGCCTTGGAGCCTGCTGAATGTGGACTGAAACTCCAGTAACTGTGAGCTAAATAAACCTTTCCTTGCTTCATTTTGGTTGTCGGGTATTTGTCCCAGCAGAGAGAAGAGTAACTAAGACACCCTCCCTGCTCTAATGACAAAGCCAGGGCCTGGATGGGCCATTCTGGGTGCTCTACTGGGCCTGCCTCACAGTCTGTGTGTGGTGTGGGGGAGGTGAGCAAGATCGCCCTCACGTCAGCTCCCGGTGGTGCACAGCAGGCTGCCCCAGCAGTGCGCGACTCTGGGAAAACCTGGGCCTCAAAGTCCTCAGAGCTCCAGACACAGCCCCCTGCCACAGGGAATCCAGAGCTAGCAAAGCCAAAGTTCCATGCTCAGGACATGTGGCAGTCAGAGGTCTGAGCTGAGTGCCCTGTCTGGTGTGGAACCTGTGACTGAATATGTCTGTGAGGCAGCCTATACATCCTGGAGCACAGAGAATCCCCTGGTCCAGGCCCAGCCCCACAGGCCTCCTTTGTGTTTCAAAGCAGATCCTCTGGGACCTTGTGGCCCATTTGTGCCTGCAGAGCAATGCGCTCTGTTTCCTCTCTGGGGGCAGAAGTCTCTTGGACTACATAAAACTGGAAGAGACTTTTAAAATTCTCTGTGAATGTAATTGTTTTAAAATCACCTGAAAGTAGAATGATCATTTCTCAAGGTACTATTATTCAAAGAAGTTGTTAACTACCTTCTTGGACTTAGAACATCTACCCAGAGATAGGACTGCACTGAGGTCAGAGCCAGAAAGAACAGAGCCTGGGGCTTCCACCTCTCCTGACATAGGGTTCTCTCCCAGTGAGCCAGGAGAACAAGGGGGACCCATGGGCCCTTGGACTCAGGATTTGGTGAGCGATGGCCAGCATGAAGCTTCCAGTCCCTCCTGTGGCAGTTCACTGAGTGGAAAGAAGTCAGACACAGACAGTGAGTTCATGCGTGGGAAATCCCACAGCAGATGAAAGGAGTCTACAGTGTTAGAATTCAAGACTAACACTGGGGCTGGGGTAGGCAGAGAGTAACTGGGGAGGTGATGAGATGAAACAGTTATAACCCAGAGGTCCTGTCCAGAGCCCAGTGAGCTCCAAGCACTGCCTTCCTTCTGCCCTGACTCCTTCTGTACCTTGCTGAGGAAATTCACAAAGGTTTCACCTAATGTAGGTTGAAGCCTTGAAATCTGTCCCTCTTTCAGAAAATAAAGACCCCAAAAGTTGTTTATTTTCATTGACAAGGTGAAGAGACTGATCACATGAAGAAATAAGCAGAAAACAACCTTCAGCCCCAAAGATATCTGCAGTATTACTTGCAAGATTATTTGGGGGTGTGTGTGTTTTCAGCATTTGAGGAATGAGAAAGTGAATTATGACTAATGAAAAAGTACTGGAACGTGATATGGTTATTTGAAAAGAATTTTCAGAATGACTTAGATCTTGAGAAAATAACACTGATTGTAACTTGTGAGAAGTCACCCAGTGCCAGATCAGGAGGGTAAAGGCCCACCAGAAGGTTGTGATTTGACAGAAATTGATGTACCAGAAGGGATGTGTGATACAGAGTGTTGTGATGATGGAAGAGAAAACCTATTTCTTAGGACATTTTCTTCACACGTCATTTCTTAGATAATGAACCCTTGTGATATTCAGGGTTCATGTTAGTGTTCCTAGGTACAAACTTAGCTTCCATAATTCCATCGGGGTCAAAAAACAGTCAATATCCCTAGCTGTTGGATCTTGACTGTTGTACTTTTTTTTTGGCTTGAGGAGAACTGGGTGATTTCCACTGAGAACTCTGAAGCTTTGCCTCAAAGAGAACATAACCAGAGACCTAGATTTCATCTTCCAAGATGACATTTCTCACAAAGCTGGACTCTGAAGTACTGAGATCACACAATTGCAATGAAATGTGTTGTTCATGATCCATGCTTGGGGGCATACTTCAAAACCCATTCTCTCAACTGTAGTTCATGACCAGCTGCATTGAACAAGTCAAAACTTGTCACTCACTGTTGCTAAGGTTGGACAGATTGCTTTTTCAGTGAAGATCCCTACCCTTCTCTTCAATGGCGCTCAGTAGTTGCATTCACCATATATTTTTTTTTAAAAATGTGAGTCTTTATTTTGCACTTGTGTAGTGCATTAACAAATTCAACATACAAGATAGCGTTACATGTTGTAGGTTAGTATTATAGCCTTTTGCAATTTCCACAAAATTCATGTTAGCTTTTTGATTTATTTTATTTTTTTAATTTGGCATGTTTATCTTTGAGTTTCATTTTTACAAGAGAAGACACAAGGTAAAAGAAAGATGACCACTTTGGAGAGGGATCATGGTGAGGGCAGTGTCACTGTCATGGCCATCATGAGAGCCTTCCGAGAAAAGGGACTTGCATTTTCTTCTCCTTAGCAAGCCACCCCTGTCCCACAGAGTAGTTCTATGTGGTTTCCTACCTAGAACATTATCAGGAAACAGGTACATCTTGGCTGTACTCCACTGGGAACTGGAGAAAGGAACAACTCATAAAAGGATAGAATATATAGAGTTCATCAGTTAGAACTTGGATCTACAAAAATCACCTGACTTCTCTAAAAGGAGATTTGGAGACTTTACATTCAGCTGCAGGATAGAACCAATGGGATCAAGCAGCTGACCCCAAAGATTATTTTCAGATATGAGGAAGGAGAGGAGCAAAGAAGTGACTGCCATTCTCCTTTGCAGCTCTCCCCTGTAGTGACACCTGTTTGTAGGTTAATCTGTTTGAAGGGTTACATTGGCCCTTGTTTCCCCAGAAATCACCATATTTTGATCACGCCTCATAAGCATTGTTGTAGACATGGGCAATGTAAAAATAATAATGTAAGAACTGTGGGTGTGTGGTGCCTCACATTGATCCAAAAGATATGGTTTTGCTAACAGAAGAGGGCCAAGATCTATCGTGAGCAGTCCAGTCCAGGTGTGGGATCCAGGTGAGACCCAGGTGAGAGCCAGGTGAGACACAGGTAAGATCCAGGTGAGAACCATCTGAGACCCAGGTGAAATCAAGGTGAGACCCAGGTGGGAGTGGGTGTTGGGGCAGGAGCAGCGCAGGCAGGATCAGCCTGGGAGGAGGTTGGGAGCAGAGGTGGAAGAGGAGAGCAAAGCCTGCACTTGTGGTGGGGTGAGCAGAGCCCACAGCCTGGGCTGAGCCTCCTATTCAGGACCATCATAATTAAAGAAAGAAAGATCAATGCTACTACCATTCTCCAAAATTATGATGGAGAAACTAATTACTGAGAAAAAATTCTTGAGATAATTGACAGTGAGGTGTGTGCACATAAATATTTTTCCTTTTAATCAATTGTGATTAGAAGAGCCAATGCCTGGGAGCTGTGGCCTGCTGAGGAGAGGTTGGCCTTTCTCTGCTGTCCTGCCCATTACTTAACCAGGGGGCTGACAGCAAGAAACAAATCATTGCTGGTTCATTTTATGGCTCATTAAGCAAGCATAGCAGACACCCATTACTGCTTTTTGGTATTAAGGAGATTTTGAAACGTATGCATTGCTAATGACACTGGAATTAGCAAAGGTCAGAGCGAACATTAATGGAATTCTTAGAACATTAATGGAATTCTTACCCGCACAGCCTAAGTGGATCCATTTCCTCCTTCTGGTAATGGTGTGAGTGCCATTAAAAGCAAGGCTTGGAACCCACACAATGAGGGATGGAGTCTGTATGAGGGGCCCAGAGCAGCTGGAAGCATTAGCCCACATCCAGGGAACTCTGGGGAGGAGCATGGACCTGGGCAGGACAGACCTTCACGGTACTCTGGGGACCTGGGGTCCCACAGGATGTGGGTAGGCTGGACCTAATGGTTGTTCTCACCAAGGTGGAGCTGCTAGGTTGTGGGCAGGAATCCTTGTTGAGCTCTGGCCTTGGGCACCAGAAGATCCTGCAGCTCTGCAGATTCCATGGCCTCTTAGAGACCCTTGGCATCCATATGTCCCTCAGACAGGGTCTCCAGCCCAGCCTTGTGACCCCTGAGCTTTCCTCCAAGTGGACACTGATGTGGTAATGAGTTCACCATTTGTGGTCACCACTGGCACCCTTGTGAGCAGGAAGATCTGGGCTGGATTAGAGCTGCCAACTGCCTGAGGTTTTGACCTCTGCAGAATCGCTTCTAAGTCAGGACCACCCAGAGAAATGGATGGGGACCCAACTCAGGGCCCAGGATGCACAGGGCTGGCCTTTGGCCTGGTGCTTCTGCTTCTGGCTATGGACAGGAGTTGGTATCACTGTGGAGTTTCTGACTGACTTAGCTACCTCAGGCTCCTAACACAGTTAGCTGTCATTTGGGTCTTTGTTTTCACCAGACACCCCAAATGCCTGGCCATAAATGATGAAGAATGCAGACATTAGATCTGAAAAAACTCTTAGACACTGCACACTGGGAAGAAGAAGGCACTTCTCTCTCATCTGCTGGCTACAGTTTGCCACCACATCTCCTGAAGCTCAGTCAGGTAAGCATTATAAAAGTAGAGGTGAGGATGGCAGTGCCTGGTGTGCTCATAGGGGACTTGGATGTAGATTACATTAAAAATACAAGGCGAGTGGGAGGGTGGTGAGCACTGTAGGAAGCTCAGTTGTAAATTGTATGATATGAGTGGCCAAAAAAAAAAAAAAAAAAAAAAAATGGAGCCTTCTTCCTATACAGGCACTAGTGGGGATGTGGGTGTCATTTAACCAAGCCTCAGGATACCCATGGAGCTTACCCAACATCACACCCATACAGAGCACAGACTGGCTGCTTCTTGCTTTGGTCCTGGGGCCCTGGGGCCCTCTGCAGCCTGCAAAGCCCTGTTGATAAGCAGCTCCATATCTGCCTAGGAACTGGGAGCTGTTTAGACAGGGTGAAAGGGCCTTTCTCTGGTCTTTGCTCAGCCAAGAAGAGCTGGCTGTGCTCTTTGGGGACCTCTATGGCCCTACCCAGGGTAGCCTCATGGTCCCCAGATAGTTCTGGGCCTCTGGTGCTAGGTTACAATATCAGTTGTGTGGGGAAAGGAGTGCCAGGGGCTCATGCATAGGCACAGCCTTCTGGGACACAGGGACAATGCCCATAGGAGTTGAGAACCTGCAGTTTGATATAACCCTCTGTGGACATGGCAGTTTCTCTGATGTGAATTTGCTCTGAGTGTGGCAGTGTGAAAACCACTGCCTGTGCCCATGGCGGACAGGATGTACCATTGCACATGAAGGTCTCTCCTCGGCATCAAGTTTCCTCTCTAAGGTAAATGTTAGTGTCCATTCAGGTGGCCGTGGAAGACAGCAAGAGGGAGCTGGATGAAAGGTGGCATCAGGAAGCCTGAGGGCATCTCCGCTGTGTTCTGTGCACATGATGAAGGAGCAGTTGCTTGCTTGGATCGCTGCGATTTCCTCATCCTCCTGGTAAATGCAGCTGGGAGCTTCTTTTATCTTGCAGATGAAATGTTGCTGGATGATCTCTGCATGTCAGTGGAAGAAGGTCTCAACCTCAGGGTCACAGGCCTACTCCAACCTACTCCGAATCTCACCCGAGGAACTGCTCCAATTAGGTGTGGAAGTAAACACACCTGGAGAAGGACTATTCTCTTCAGCTCCTCATGATTAGGTCTTTGGGTCCCTGAGGTGGCCACAGCTATGCAGATCTATGAATGTGTATGCCGAAGGGCTGGGACAGGGCTTGACCTGAGAAACACGGCCCATGTCCTGAATGTGCATGAATTCACATCCATCCTGGGCAGACATCAGGCACTTGCAGGTGAGAGCTGGGCTCTGGTTCTGAGGGCATCACCCCACCCACCACCTCCTATCCCTCAAGTTCTACTCAGTTCATAGGAAGGCAACATCAGGTCTGGGAAACGCATCTCTTCCTTACTCTGTGGGACCCAGGCCTCTGGCCGAGGCTGCCCCTCTGGAACACCTGTCCTTCTGGGTAAGTGACTGGTCCAGTTGCTGGAGTACAGAGCTGCTAGAGAATGGAGCCATGTGTGAACAAAAATGGGACTAGAGAAGACATGAGCACCCAGGTAGTTGCTGAGGTCTCAGGTCTACCTGCCTGACAAAGCCAGCCTTCACTATGCTTTACTGTTCATCTTGTCTGACTTTGACTTTGGTTCTATTATTTAGAACCAAAAAAATCTCTAGGTGGTTTGTTTGTTTACTTGTTTTTGCTTATTTGTTTGTTTTTTGCAACACATCTCAATATGTAGTTTAGCTGGCCTTGGACTCAGGCTGCTCTTGAATGCATATGATCCTCCTGGCTCAGGCTCTTGAGTGCTGGGATTACAGGTGTACACCACCGTGCCTGGCTAGATCTCTAGTTTTGTGTCATGTAAGAGTGATGTTCTTCCAATTTACATCAGAGAGATTTGAGACACAGTGGGCAGTGACTTGTCACCCTGGAAAGAGCTGGGGCAGGCTCCCTGACTCCCATGGTCTGAGCCACTCATCTAATGCCTTCTGCTTCCAGGCTAGCATGAATAGCTAAGAGAACTCATTTAATGTAGACAGCCAGGCTCTGCCAGCAAGAATTCACCCCATGGGTTCACGTGCTTCATTTTCATCCCGTGTACATCACAGACCTTAGCACCCTCTTTGCATTGGCCACTAGGAAGCTCACAGGCATTGCATGCCTCAGTCAAGCAACCAAATGTGAATATGCAGAAGGACTTCATGGTGCAGGTGTTTCTCTTGCTCCATTATTTTTCTACTTCTATTTCCTCTCACTTTGAGCCTCTTAGGTCTGTTTTAGCGCTTTGTAGCCTATGTACTTGTGTGAGACCCTTGGTGGACCAGTATGGAAGAAGGTAGGGGATACACCAGGCCAGTGAAATTCCTGTTTGGACATAATGGTATGCTGATGGCAGACAACTTGGCTCTGATGGTAGGAACTGCCTATTAGAACTTGTCTCATTGGCTCTTTCCAAAGAAAGAGTGAAGAAGAAATGGAGGGATTCCTAGATACATATGCCTTCCTACCTTCCTTGCTTGCTTGGCTGCCTGCCTGCCTGCCTGCCTGCCTCCCTCCCTCCCTCCCTCCCTTTCTTACTTTTTTCTTTGGTATCATGGATTGAACTCAGGACCTAGCACCAGGCAGTTGCTTATGCCACTGAACCAACCCCCTGGCCCATACATATGCATTTTCAGAACTGAGCTAAAAAGACTTCAAAATCTTGAACACCCAGGTGTGGTGGCACATGTCTATAATCCCAGCAATTGGGAGGCTGAGGCAAGAGTTGAGAATTTTAGACAAGTCTGGGATATAAAGTGAGCCCAAGGCCAATCTGAATAGCATAGTGAGACCCTGTCCCAGAAAGACAAAAACAAGACAAAACAACAACAACAACAACAACAACAACAACAAAAATTCCCACAGATCTTGAACAATCCAATAACAGGCAATGAAACTGAAACAGTAATTAAAAAAAAAAATAAGAAAAGCCTAGGACTTGATGGATTCACAACTAAATACTACAAGAACTTCAAGGAAGATCTAACACCAATACTTCTTACACTTTTTAATGAAATGAGAAGGAAAGGAGTACTTCCAAATCGCCCTTGGAAGCTAGCATTATCTTGATCCAAAACCAGATGAGGATGCAATACAAAAGACAACTATAGGCCAGTTTCTGCAATGAACATAGATACAAAAATTTTGAATAAGATAGCTGCAAACTGAATATAACAAATCATCAACATGATCATATACCATGACCAAATAGGCTTCATTCCAGGGTTATAAGGATGGTTCAACACATTCAAATGAGTAAATGCAATTCACCACATAAACAGAAGCAAGTACAAAAAAATCACATGATCATGTCAATAAATGTAGGAAAAGCTTTTGACAAATTTCAACCTCCATTCATGGTAAAATACCTGAAGAAAATATAGAAGGTGCATATCTCAACATAATAAATGCCATTTATGACCAAATTACTGTCAACATTATGTAAAATGGTAAAAAGTGGATCATTTTCCCTTTAAAAACAGGAATAAGATGAGGTTGTCCACTATCACCATTCCTATTCAATATAATCCTCGGAATATTAGGCAGAGCAATCAGGCAAAAGAGAGAAATAAAAGGGATTCATATAGGAAAGGAAGAAATAAAAATATTATTATTTGCAGATTACCCAATCCTTTACTTACAAGAAACTCCACTGAGACCCCTATAATTGATGACAAAATTCAGAAGTATAGCAAGATACAAAACAAATGCACAAAAATCAAAAGCATTCTTATACACTAATGAACTCAGTGAAAAAGCAATTTGGAAAACAATGCCATTCATGATAGAATCAAAAATTAAATACTTAGATATCAACCCAACTAAGGAAGTGAAAGATCTTTACAATGAAAATTATATCAGGCTGCAAAAATAAATCACAAAGGATAGACAGAACCAACATGGCTTGGTTACTTTTCACTCATTGCTGGAGACAAAATATCTGACACCCAAAATTAAAGAAGGAAAGGTTTATTTAGCTCATAGTTAGTGGAGGTCTCAGACCATACTGGGCTGGCTGCAAGGCAGAATAACACATGGCCGAGAGTAGCCCTTCCTGTGGCAGAAAACAGCAAAGAGCAAAGGGAGGGGCAGTAGCTGAGTAGTTGTGGCTTCTGGCAAGCATCTCTCCCCTCCTTACATCATAAGCAGACTCCCCTGGGGTAGAGGTGTAGCAATCACACAAGGTCCACACCCTCCTCTTGAGCAGGATGAGGGTGTTTACCAAGTCAGAACCCTGACTCCCTGCTGAGTCACTTAATTAAATTTTAGATAATGTATCAACTGCTACACAACATAATCTAAATGATTTACTTCCAAAATTTATATATAAGGGTTGGAAGATAGATCAGTGACATAAGCAGCAGCCTGGCAAGCGTGAGGTCCTGAGTTCAATCCCTTGTACCAAAGTTGATATACAGATTTATCACAGTCCCAATCAAAAATACAAATGCCATTTCCCATAGGGCCAGAGAAAATAATACTAAACTTTATGTAGAATCATAAGAGATCCACAATAGCAAAAGTAATTGTGGGTTAAGAAAGCAGAGAAGTGATATCCTATACCCAGACTTGATAAAGCTACAGTAATTAAAACAGCATGGCATCATTCACAGATGTGACCTAATAAAGCTAAAATATCTAAAACTTTCAAAAAATAATAATAGGGGGTGTCAGGGAGATGGCTCAGTGGAATAAGTGCTTCCCTGGCAAGCTCAAGGGTCTGAGTTCAATCCCTGGTTCTGCCAAAAAAATGTTAATACTAAAACAGCATAATACAGGCACAAAAACATGGGTGTAGATCAGTGTGTCAGAATAGAAGAAGCAGAAATAAACCCCAGGCACATAGAGCCTTGACAGAGGAGCCAAAAACATGGGGTTGGGGAGATGGCTCAATAGAATAAGTGCTTCCCTGGCAAGTGCAAGGGTTTGAGTCCAATCCCTGGTTCTGCCAAAAAAAAAAAAAAAGGAGCCAAAAACATTCCGTGGAGGAAAGTTAGCCTCTTTAATAAGTGGTGCTGGGAAAATTGTTTATCTACATGCCAAAGCCTAGGCCCATATATCTCACTAACTACTGAACTAAAATAAAAAAAGATCAATGATACAAATGATCAATAAAAGCACAATCATCTGGAAGATAAAATAAGTACAATTCTTGAAGACACAGCAGTAAGCAAGGACTTTCTGAACAAAACCCCTATGGCATAAGAAATAACATCAAAAGCCAACAAATGGGATCATAGCAAATTCAAACACTTCCTTAGAGGGAAGAGAAAATGTAGAGAGTGGAAAAGTATTTTTCCAGATATTCCGCAGTTGAAAGAATAATATCAAGAATATATAAAGAACTAAAAAAATTAGACTCCTCCAAATAAAAGACTCACTCAAAAGATGGGCAACCAAAACAAATAGACCCTTCTCAGAAGAAGCACAAATGGGTCAACAAATACATGAAAAGTGCTCGGTAGTGTCGGGCAGCAGAGAAATGCAACTAAAACTAACCTGAGATGTCATCTTGGCTCAGAAAGAAAAGCCATCATCAAAAAAAAAAATTAAAAATACTACATTCTGGCAAAGATGTAGGGGCAACAGAACTCTACTGCATTGTTGGTAGGAATGTAAACTAGTACAACTGCTATAGAAATCCATATGGAGATTCTTCAAGAAACTGAAAGTAGAAATTCCATTTGACCCAGCTATACCCTTCCTAGATATCTTCCCATAAGTGTTAAAAATCATTGTATTACAGCAACACATGCACACTTGTGTTCACGGCAGCATGGATTATCATAGATAGATCTTCGAAACAGCGTGCATGTCTATCAACAGATGAGCAGATAAGGAAAACGTATTTGTTTCCTCAGCTGGAAGGAAGTGTTTGAATTTGCTATGATCCCATTTGTTGGCTTTTGATGTTATTTCTTATGCCATAGGGGTTTTGTTCAGAAAGTCCTTGCTTACTGTTGTGTCTTCAAGAATTGTACTTGCTGTCATAAAGAAAAATAAACTTCAGGCATTCGTAGGTAAGTGCATACAACTTGAGAATGTAACATTAAGAGAAATAAGTCAGACACACAAGATCAAATATATCATGGTTTCTATTATATGAAAAACTATATATCTATATAGCTACTAGGAGGAAGTTTAAATACTCTACCAAATTACCTATTCTGTTGTTTTAAAAAGATTTCAATATATATGCTAATTTGTTTCATTTCTACTAAAAGTTTATCTTAGTTCAGTGAAAAAAGAGTTGGTGGTATCTGTTTGTTTCTTTTCTCTGAGAATTATCTGTTTTCCCTAAGAATCTTTTTGGTTATGTCTTGTACTTTGAAGATAACAATGTACAGTGTAATAACTGTTGTTAGTCTCTTATCTGAATAGAGAAAATATGTTTTATTTTTTCATACAATAAAAAAGATAAAATTTTCTTAGTTGGAAAATGGGCAAGTGAGAGAAGGACCTTGGAGGCGTGGTCTCCACGCCTGCTGGCCAGTGCAGGGTGCCTGCATCTGTGCTCCTGAAAGGGATGGCCAAGGCGCTGTGCCCTCGTTCTCAGCGGTGGTGCTGGGTGCTTCTTGGCTGACCTGGGGAAGGGGACTCGTGGCTCAGTACAGAATTTCAGAATCTCTACTTTCATGGGATTTTAAGATGGGCTGGGTTGGTGTTTGGGCACAGAAGGGACAGGCAGTGGCCTAGGTCGGTGTCTGGCCCCAAGCAATGCCTGCCCCTGCCTGGCCCCGGGGTGGCCCTGCCCAGTTATCCTGGTCCCTGCTCACGAGCTCCCCACCACTCTGGCTTGGCTGTAGCTGCAGTGCTTCCGTCCTCACTATCGATTTCTGCACCTTGCCCTATCCATCATCATCCTCCCAGAAAAAGCTCAAAGAGAGGAAACAGGGAATTACTTATGACAAAGACTTAGCTGCAGAGTACGCCCTTTATTCTTCCTTTTTTCTTTAGGTGTAGTCCTTTCAAATATTGAGTGGGCACACAGTTACCAAATGTTAGATATATTTTGCCGCTGGCAACTAAGTCACAGATAACGAGGTGGAAGCAAGTGTTATCCAACAGCTCCTGTGAACCTCTTTCTAAGCTAGGTAATCAGCAGATGTGAGGGCTGGAGCTCCAGCAGCCACTCCGGGAGGGGTGTGTAGGAGGGCCATGAGCGAGGAGGGTGGCGTGCAGGGACGGAGTGTTCCTGTCTTGGAGCTTCCTGCTTGCCATGGTGCAACCTCCACACTTCCTGCAGCCTGGAAGAAAGTTCTCTGTCTGGTCTGAGCCACTGCTATTTTTGGTTCTGTTTACACAGCAGAACCTGTGGGCAGGCGGCAGTGTCACGAGGCACTCTCTCCTCAGCCTGATGCCCCGTGCCTACGTCAGCATCCCAGTTCCATGGGGGCCCCTCTGTCCCCGAACCCACTCGCACCCAGGAGCAGGTTTAATAATTCCCCTTGGACACACAGTGTCTGCCTCGCTTCTCCTCACATTCCACGATGTGATCCAATTCCTGTAGTAGTTCTGTCTCTACCCCGGGATAATTGTTCTGGCCTTACAGTTTTAGAAAAATTAGCTGTGGGACATGGTTCAACATCTGCTGTTCAGCCATGGGGGCCCAGGACCTGAAGTCTGCCTGCTTGGCAACACCTTCTCCTGGCACTCACAGGCTGCCTGTCACCTGGTGTAGACAGACAGCCAGGCAGGCAGCCGGAAGCCTCTAGGGATGACTATGGAAGGGACAGGACAGCTGCCATCTGGCCAGCCTGCAGGGCTCCTCATAAGCAGCATCTCATCACGCTGTACCCCTAGTGGCCCACTGGGTGGGCACCATTGCCCTAACTTTTCAGTGGGTAAAATTGAGGTGACTTGGCTACAGCTACACAACAGGTCATAGCTGACCTTGGACCTGAACTGTGTCTGCTCTGTGAAGGCTTTGAAGGTAGGTCCTGCCCTCTGGTGCCCTGTGAGGGGCACATTTTCTGTTCAGAGGCCTGAGCTCTATGTGGGTAGAGAGAGCTTGGTCCAGGCCCGAGATGAGCCCAAGCGTGTCCAGTACCATGGCTCCCTCGACAGAATACCATGTGTGGACAGCAGGTCCAGCCATGTCCAGAGCAGCACTGGCCGTGGGATGTCAGGCAGAATCAGACAAAAACTGTTGAGAAAGCTCTCAGGCTGGATATTCAGGGAAGGTAGATGCTCTTCCCAGACCTTCTGTGCTTGTGACTGAGTGTGGGAGCTCAGGCTGTGCTGGAGCCCCTGAGCTGCTCCATTTCTCACTGGAGGCTGTGAGTCACCCTTCATGTTACAGTTTTGGGCCCTGGTGGCGCCTTCAGCAATGTGTGTTTCTTCTTTACTTATGCTGATGTGGACTCTCAAAAGCCAGAGCAATGGGCTCAGTAGCAACAATGCAAACTGGAGGTTTGCATAGATACGTTGTCTGTGATCCAAGAGAAGTGAAGAGTGATTCGTTGGAAAACTGTCCCTTTCTTTTCTTTTCACTCTCGAGAAGACTCTGATTTGTCATGGGCCACAAGCCCTCAACTCACCTGCCCACCTGGTGTCTGTGACCTACATCTACAGCATATTACTCCTGCACTTTAAATTCCTCCTCCTCTTCTCTGGGCAGGCCTTGAGGAAGGAACAATCTAGCCCAGGCATTGACAGATCACTGTAGCCTGTGATGGATGGGATAGGGTTGTATCACACTACTCAGGGTGTAGGTCCAAGACTGTGGAGCTAAGAAGTCTCTGGAGTTTGAGAAGCAGAGGGGCATTGCTCCCCCAAGACCACTGAGTCTATCCCGACAGCAGAGTCTCAAACAGGAACAAAGGTCTGAAGACATCAGTAAGCTATATGCTCTCCCAGTCACACCCATCTGCATAAAGCCCAGGGGATGGGAGGCAGGTGCAGAGGCCTGGTGAGAACGGTGGACAACATTCACCTCTCTGGCCTCCAATGTGGAAGAAGCTAGGATGTGGTACAAGTCCTATAGCCTTGAACCTGCTCACAAGGGAGGGTGACTGATCATGCAGGCTGGCATGAGGGTCCTCTCCTCATTGGCAAGAAGGGTCAGTCCTTGAGTATGATGTTTCACCATGGAAAGATCAAGTGCATTTTTTCCCTCATTTGTAGGCTCAAAACTCTTCCCACTTCAATATCCTGGTTACCTGGTTAGTTCCAAGGTAGGATCACAGGTGACTGGAAAGCCTCAGGCTCTACTCTTAGGATGAGCCACAGATCTTGGATTCACTCTACAATGATGGAGATAGAAAATCAACTGGCTTAGTGGAAGTCAGTCACCTCTACTGAGCTTGTTTTCAAAAGGAGAGACATTTTCAGAGCAAAGACATAGGGCCACTGGGAAATACTGACTTCCAAGTCCAGAATATGCTACTTGAACACCAACCAAGATGTCCCATGAAGTGAAGCAAAGTCAGAGGACCTGGGTGGCCATCAGTGGCATCAAAGATGAGTCCCCTTAGTGGGCACCTGGTGAGCAGCTGGCTATAGTGGGACAGTGTCTTGCCCAGGAGTGGAGGAAGAGAGTCCTCCATGGTGGACATACAGCAAAGAGCACAAGCCAGGCCTGCTGCTGTGAGAGATGCCAGCGGCCAACAGGACCCTTCCAGAGTGAAACAACTATGAATGATTCCACTTGGTTGTGAGAGAAGTACAACCTTGGTGGTGACCTTGAGCTGTGCGAGGCTCCTTGTACTTCATATGCTCTGAATGACTATGTCCCTTGAAATGCCTGATGAAATCCTGACTCTTGAGTGGTGGAGCCAGGACATAGAGCTGTGGGGAGATGATGAGGTTCTAAGGGCCGGGATTAGTGTCCTTCCAAAGGCGATACAGTGAGAGGGTGGCATGGAACCAGCCCTCATGGAGCAGATGCAGAATCTGCCAGCACTTTGATTTTGGAACTCCTGGCCCCCAGAACTGTGAGAAATAAATTTTTTCATTATAAGTTACCTAGTACAAGGTACTTTGTTATAGCCCCTGAAGGGACTAAGACATCTACCAAAAAGGACAAAAGAAGAGGGACTATAAATTGTGAGAAATAAAAGTTCTTGGCACAAATGTAAGAATACAAAAAAGTGGTATGAGTTCAGAGGAATGATGCAGTACAAAAAAACAAAAAAAT
Source organism: Ctenomys sociabilis (assembly GCA_004027165.1). NCBI lineage: Eukaryota > Metazoa > Chordata > Mammalia > Rodentia > Ctenomyidae > Ctenomys > Ctenomys sociabilis. Next base: position 70,303 of record PVKA01005547.1, read on the forward strand.
TCCTCTTGACCTTAGTACTGGGAATGTGGCTTCTCAGAAGGTTCAGGGGAAGGCTAACCACCTGGTCTCTGCATACCAGTCACAGGGACCCAGGAGGGCTAAATAATGGTTACAGGATAGCATGTACATTTCATTAGCTTTCAAACTAAAAATAATCACCTGATAGGAGTTGGGAAATAAGAGGGTGAAGGAATCAGGAAGGGGGGGTAGCAGTCTCCCTGATTAGAGCAGGGACCACCAGAGGCTCAAAATAAGCCCAAGGGACAGCCTTGAACACACAGACTCCAAAGGTTACGAAGGGCAGCAACAGACACACTACTAACCACCAGCACGGGTGTCACTGGATGTGTGGAGAAAGGAGGAGGCTGAATTGTGACTCCTGGTGGCACCAGTCCTGTACAAGTGCAGATGTTTCCTCGCTTCTGTTCCATCTCAGTGGCTCCATCTGCCCTGGTGGCTGTGGACCTGTCACTGTGGCCCTGTCACTGTGGACCTGTCACTGTGGACCTGTCACCCTGTTGGCTGTGCTTCTCAGTTTATTGGTTTCTTTTCCACCCCTTCTCATTTGCCAAGGTCTGTGAAACAGCTTTTCTTTATTAAAATCCATTTATTCCTAAGCTCTTAGGCAGGGTTATAAATATTGGTCTCAAACATTAGGCAGGGATTATTGATAGAAATATAAAATATTTCCCAAGGAAAATTCATCCAAAAATAAGCTTGTCTCTATTTGAGGGGACTTTGGGACCTGTGTCAAGGTGAAGGTAATTCTCAAGCCTCTTCTACAGTATTCTGAGGAATTATCCCGGAATAGATTTTTAAAAAATCTGTGACAATGGAGTGCAAGTACCTCAAAAGAAGCATGCATATAAATGAGTCTTCCAGCTAGGGAAAGAAAAAGGCCACATAAATAAGATAAACCAAGTCTGAAGTTGCTACCAGTGGACACTGGGGGCTGGCCACCCAGTGTGGATGCTCAGTGGGTATTGGAAAGACCAGGCTAAAGAGTCCTGTAGGCATTCACTTTCTGTTTGCATTGGCCCCTGTGACCTCGGAGTGCTTGCCAGCTGCACTGTGAGGGCAAGGTGTGCAAGCCCTTCTTGTCCCCAATTCCTTTCGCTTAGGGCCACATGCTGTGACACCACCCAGTTACAGTGATAGACAGGACAACTCAGTCTGACATACAATTGGTCTCCTTCTCCACTTACAACTATGGAAATTGCATTGTAGCATTGTTAAACACCCTAGAATTATCATTAATTCTAATTAGCCAGTAAAATCTTAGTGTACTATAATCTTGATCGATCAGAACCCATATAGTTATAATTATACACTGTATTCTTTTTTTATCTTTTTGTCTGAGGCAAGGTCTCACTCTGTAGTTGAGGCTGGCCTTCGATTGATTTTTTTTTTTTTTTTTTTCTGAATGGGGGATTGAACTCAGGCCCTTGTACTTGCCAGGGAAGTGCTTATTCTGCTGAACCACCTCCCTGGCCCCGAGGCTGGCCTTTGAACTCACTAGCCCAGGCTGGCCTTGCGCTTGCTGAGACTCTCCTGTCTCAGCCTCTTGAGTGAGTGCTGGGATTAGAGGTGGGTGCCACCACACCCACCTACATTTCATTTTTTGAAAAGACAGGTCAAGCATAAATATGATGGCAAGCCAAACTATAATACATATCCCAGCAACACTCTTGGGTTGATGTAAATGCACCTTGGCCTCACACTCCCCTACCTGAAAAGTGAACATGTTTAAATATCCTGGGGCCTGCTCTGACTGACCCCTTTCTCTTGAACCCAACTGCATTTAAAGCCTGGGCTGTTGGCCTGGTCAGCATTCTTTTACCTGTTTTGCTGTCTCTTATGACTACTCATTTCAGGTGAAAGGTGACACTTTTTCTGTGGGCCACACTTGGATCAGGGCCCTCTTTCCTCTGACTGGTCCTGACCTTGGGCTGTTCTGTTTGGCTTTAGCAGGAATCCTGCAGGGCCAGTTTAGTGAAAATCCCCCACTCTTGACATCTGATCTTGTGCTTTGCCTCACTGGGGCCTACCCTTTGCAAAACACCTGTCCCGTGTGTCTACCAGGCCCCCCTAGTTTCATCGTGGTGATTTCCCACTCCACCCCTTTGTGGGAGTGGCTACACATCTCTACTTTTCCTGTGTGTTCCGAATTGAACTGGAGGGCTCACCTCTACAATCTTTCACAAGCCTCTGGGTAATATTTTAAAAGGGATTAGAACAGAAGCCCATCCCCCCATACTGCTGCTTATACCCCATATCGAGGTGCCCAGATTTCAGGAAATACAAGCAGATAATAGGCTGGGGTGTCTGGGGAGAGCTGCATGGGGCTAAGAGGCGCTAGTGCCAGCAGCAAGGGAGGACAGGAATAATCCCACCGCTCTAGAAATCTCTGCACTGCAGCACTAATCTCTGTGCACCTCCTCCTCAAACTACACCCCTGCCCGTGTCCAGGCCGCCTGTCCATGTCCAGGGCAATACCTGGCCACAGCCACACCCACACCCACTCCGGGTTGGGACTGGTTCGGGGTAAACTCACATTCCAGCTTGCCCTCCAGCTTGAGGGCCTGTTGCTTCCTCTACAAGTGATCACCCCCAGATAGCTGGCTCCAGGCTATTTCCTGCGGGAGTGGGCTGTCCCTATAACATCTCAAACCCACTCTCTCTCTCACAGTTAGGCAGAGCCCAGTGTAGGATCACCACGGGACACCCATGTCACACTCGTTGCCTCATAGTCTCTGGAATGAGGGAATGATGGGACACCCCTGATCACTCTGGACACCCCTGTTCAACAAGGAACACCCTGGTCACTCTGCATAACTCTAGTCACGATCCCACATCATCCCTGGCCATCGCTGGGCACCCTCTGACAAACAGAAGATGGTCGGGCGAGGGGGGGCTCTGCCTGTGAGGACCGCAGCAATCACAAGGAAATCGGGAGATGCACTGGGGACGTTCGGGACAGACCGCTAACATTTACTTTAAAACTAGTATTTATGACGTCTTGTGGAGGAAAAAAAAAATGCTTAAAACCACACAGCGGAATGGATCCAGCAGCCCCGGAGGGTAGTCCTCCGGCTTCTGCCCAGCCGCGCGGGACAGCTCTTGCGCAAGCGCAGAGCAGAAGGCCGGCGAGCGTGGCCGCCGAGAGCTGAGCAGAAGGCGGATCCTGCGCGCGCGCACAGCGGCGAACGCGGGAGCTCCGCTGACGGCGCGGCAAGAGGGGAGGATTGAGGAGTGCAGGCTGGCGGGGAGCTCTAGCGCAGTCAAACACGACTCCGGGAAGGGGGCGGGTCAAAACTCAGGTCGGGTGGGCCGAGGGGTGGTTCCTTTGTGGGGCGAAGAACTCTGGGAACGGGCGCCCACTTGGGAGGGGATCGCTCGCACTCTAAGCTGCAAACTGCGAGAAGCGAGGCGGCGGGACGGGAACTGCGCAGGCGCGGTGGCGTGGGGTGTCGCTGCGCATGCGCCGGGAGGTTCTGCCCGGTCCTTGAGGTTGCTCGTTGCTTAGCTCCCTGTATATACCAGCTTGCGAGCTAACCTTGGCTGCCTTGGGTTTTCCCATGGCCTCGCGCCTCTGGCAGGAAGACTGGATGCCCTCGGGCCCCCTGGGGGAGGGAATTGGCGCCTTTCATCCCTGAGCTGCCTGCTGTCTCCTCCTTACCCCCAAAACCCTGTGACTGGGCTGCCCGCTGTCTGTCCTTTTCTGGGGCCACCAAATGACCTTTTTCCCCTCCAGTGGTTCCCGAGGGGTGAGGGTTATGCTTTTCCTTGCTCACGAGGACCTGATCATTTCTTTTAGTGAAAACTTACTTAACAACAGGTTGGGGCAGAATGTGCTCTTAGTTTGTATTTCCATAACTGTAGAACTTCTAGGAACGTGTAGAAGTTACTAAGGGGACCATTAATGTGTCTTTAGGGTTTTTGGCGCGGGGTCATTGGAAATCACCTTATCCTTGGTGACCAAAACCCAGGAGAAACCACCTCTTAGGACTTTGCATCAGAAAGTGTTCTAGCATTTCTGTGGAGTATAGATGAGACACAGGGCCAAGGGTTCTTAGCAGGAGAGGGCTGAAGGGCTGGCTCCATGGCAACTGGTTTAGCAGCTAAGCTGTGATGGCTGCGCCTTTCTGGCTTATGAGGAAGCTTTGCAGGATAGAAAATGGTCTCTGGGCAAATGGGTTGGAATACCATGGGCCAGACCAGGGGGCTGGTGATCAGTGTGGCCTGCTGGGCGGGGCACCGAGGCGGGTTGGGGCTTCTGTGAATGTAGCCGTTGAGAGAGTTCTGGGGTCAGCCAGCACTTAAGGGCAAGATTGTCTTAAGACAGACAGATGGGTGCTGTGGATTTCACTGGAAATTCAGGAAAAACGCTCTAGTGTACACTGAGGGTGTTCAGAAGAGATGCCAGGTGAATTGTCTTAGGTGAAGGCATCCCGAGAGAGAGGAGGTAGTGGTGGCTCTCTCTACAAAGTGGACTGCAGGATCCCATTCCCTGCCATCCCTGCCCGCTGCTGGGTGTTTCTCCTTGGCAAAGCAGGGGCCACTTGGGGATGATGGAGATCCAGTAGTGTTTGAGAAGAGAAACTGGACCAGGCCCTGGACAGCAAGAGTAGGCCTCCAGGATGGTGCAGTTGAGTGGTTTAGAGCCTCCTTGGAAACTGTGTCCTCTGGGCTATGGGGCTGCCAGGCCGGGAGTGGATTTCTGTGGGTTGCTTCCCATCTGCAATGCTCTGGTGTGCGAGGACTCAGATCCTTCCTGTGTTTGACCTTCTGGTCCCTGGTGTGGGGAATTGATCAAGATGCCTCCATACACCCTGCAGACCCACCTGACCCATCTTTGCACCTTATCCTTGATTAGAGCTCTCTGTTCTCATCTGTGCATACTCTGCTTGAGCATTATGTATCTTGTGTTCCTTTCTCATGCAACTGCTTCCACGCGCTGCGAGTCATCCTGCTACGTGACTATGCATGAATTCTGGTCCATTCAGTTGATGACATTTGGCCTAATTCCAGTTGGGAGCTACCAGGAGTAAGGTTGATATGCATTATTTTATCTGCCTTTTGCAAGCATGATTTTTTTTTAAATCTCTTGAGAAAAACTTAGAAATGCAGTTGCTGGTCATTGTTCCCAAAGTTGCTATGTCACTGTCACCAACTTGGTATTGTTTCTCCTTTCAAAGGCATGTTGTAAAGAAAAAAAAAATAAAGGCATGTTGCTAGTGGATATGAAATATGTCCATGTCTGTCTTTTTTCTTAACTTTAAAAAATTTTTCTGTTTAATATGCTAGAGCTGGTATCTGCTGCATGAAACTGAGTATAAATGACATTAGGGCTTAACCAATAGCTCAAATCCAGTGGCAGGGTTTGAGGCTGTCCCTGAAAACGAGTATTAGATTACCTAAATTATGTGTCAAGAAGTGCTGGCTGCAACCTGCCTGCAATTTGTTTTGATTTCTAACTTACAATGTTCATTTTAAGTACTGAGAAGTGAAAGTATGTCTTCTGCAACAAATCCAATTGCCAACATTTGTTTATTTTAACGCTTTTCACCAGGCCTCCTAACTTTCATTCTTGATGTGCAGTGGGCCTTTCTGCCTGACCATTGGGCCAGGTTCTGTGCTTTGGATTCTGAGTAGCAGGGTGTCCCACGCAGCCAGTGTTTGCCTGTGAGCCAATGTAAGTGTTCTGGCTAGGTTTCAGACATGACACATAGCTCTATGCCAGCTGTAGGACCTGTGGCACTGTGCTCCCTGTGCCCAAGGGGAGCATAGATGCAAGCTTACACTGCCCAGGAGATAGCTCCCGAAAACCATCTGCAGTGTGTCATGACAACCCCACTGCTGAGTGGTTTCAGTTTTCTGATTGACAAGTGTGCAATGACACCCTTGTGTTCCTGACACCCTCGCTCCTTTTTCTCTTTCAGGTGAGGAGTAGCTGCACCTGTATCAAGCCAAGGACTGCCCAGAGCTGTAGACTTTGGTTCTTGCATTTTTTTTCAGTGTGGGAGACACATGAAATATTCGGTACCTATTCCAAATCTTTCTTCCAACTTGTTGCACTCCAACATTGCAATGCAAAGTAATCACCATTAGTTTGCAAATTAGAGTTAATTTGAAAGCTAGGTGGTGGCCACTTTGGCCTGTGTCCCTGTATCCCTGGCCACATGCCTGTAGGGTGCAGCCTGGACAGGTGCTCAGCATCACCCTTGCCAGTGGGCTCTTGGGCTTGGACTCTCTGGGTAAGGAGCCCAACTCTCTAGCGAGTCTCCTGCAAGGGCCTTCTTGTACTCAGCTCAGGCAAAGAGCAGGGCTGTGGTTATGGTTTATATCTAGGTGCCCCTTAAAGCCCCATGTTCTCAAAGGTAGAATTTTTAGAGAGTGACTGGATTACTAGGGTGTTCTAGCTGACTTGCTATGACGAGGTTGTAATGTGTTACTGGGGCTTGGCTTGAAGAAGGGCCTCTCTCCCTCCCACCTCCTTCTTTGATCCTCTCTGCTTCCTGCCATGGATTCCATGTGTAGCTCTCTTCTATGCCTCTGTCAACCTGTCCTACTTTGGAGCCAGCTAACTGTGACTGTGGACTGAAAACTCTAGAAACTGCAATCCAGAATAAGCCTTTGCTTTTTATGGGTGCCTAGTATTTGGTCCCTTTGATGAAGAAACTAAGACAACTGTCCATCAAACTAGCCAGATGCCATCTCTATGGGACACAGAATACAGACCCCCAGGAGAATTGGCTACACCAGCACTACACTTGGGCTGCAGTGCTGCCTTCTTTTCCCTGGAGTGTCTTAAGTCAGCATGAGCTGCTGAAGGTTTGGCTATGGCAGTGACCTGGTCCATGATGTCTCTGGCTGCCAGACACAGAAGGGCCAGCTGGCCTCTGGGGCAGCAGCTGGATGTCCTAGCCTCAGAACCCTGTGCTCAGTATTGTGCACACAGGACCTCTTCTAAATCGTCAGCTGTGCGCTTCCGTTGAACTTATCTTAGGCAAACCTCAGGAGAGCACAGCGGGGTCTCTGTCTGCCTCGAGCCTGCCCTGGCTCCAAGAGAAAGCTGCAATCACTTCATCAGCCAGCATTGTGTTGCAGAAAGGAAATACATATCAGCTCTCCCTGCTCACTGGGGGAGCTGGGAGAAAGATGGGGTGCAGGTGGGAGGCTCAGGGGGGCAAAGAAGTCTCTTCTTTCACCCATTGGCATCAGTGATCATCTTTGAAGACCAGCTGCAATCATGCTGCAGTGATTGGAGCAGGTGCAAGGCTTAAATTGTGTCTTTAATCACCTTTTCATGTTCTGGTTGAGCATGTTTGCTGCTGACATGCTGGCCTAGTGGGTGGGGTGGTTCTGTAAGGACCCTGGCCTGGAATAGCTCACCCTCTCAGGAGCAGGGCACTCCTGTTGGAGAGCCAGGGCTCATTCACTGAGCCCAGGCAGTCCTTCCTCTTGGGTCATCTGGCCCCTCATAGAAGAAGCAGTTGAATATGGGGTCCTTGGCCTCTGCTGTCTCTGCCATGTCAGAATTCCAAAGGATGGCATGTTTTGGGCAACTCTTCAGAATACTTACATGACCTCAACTTCAGTTACAGTTTTAATTAGAAAAGTTCTTACTCTTGTAGGTCTCGCTATGTAGCCCACACTGGCCTTCAGTTCACTGTGATCCTCCTGCCTCCGGGTGCTGGGATGACAGGGTTTGCCGCTATGTCTGGCTCTATAGCAATTTTTAAAGTGACTTCAATTTGCATTCATCGTGGTGTCCCAAAATCATTTGTATGTTTTTTTCACAGAAACAGCTTTCATTTGACACTGGTAAGTTGCTGGTTTACACAGAGTTTGTGTTTGTCGAAGGGACAAAAATAAGTGTATCAGCAGGTTTGGGAGTTAACGTACCTGTCCTCGAGCCTTGGCTCAGTAGGTGCAGTTGGGAAGGGCTGAGGCAGTGCTTGGGCACATGCACGAAACTCTGAGCCCACAGAAACCTGGATTTGAGAGGTTGGTGGCCAGTGGCCTCCCACTGGCCAGCTGTTATACTTTCTTACAGAAAACAATGGAAAAGACATAGTATGTGCCTGATCTCATGACCTAGAGATAGCTGCTTCTTACATTCAGCCTCAGGTTTTCCAGGCTGTGGCAAATGCATGTGTGAAGTCAACATCTTTGCAAGGGTAGCGAACATTGGTCCAGAAAACTACCCCTTGCTTCTGGAGTGAACTGGAAGTCCAAGAGTGGCAGGACTACCTTCAGGGGTAGAATCTAGAATACCTGCAAAACTAGTACAGTCATGTTTGCTTCTGGAGAGGGCTCTCAGAGCTTCCTGTAGCCCTCCCGTTGGACCCCTGGGTGGCGTTACTTCCCGTGTATCCGTGTGTGATCTGAGCCTTGCTCTTCAGGGTCTGTGCTGTGCTTGGTGGCTGATTGCCCACAGCAATGGCTGTCTCACTATGGCAGCTCCTTCTCACAGTAGGTGGAGCTGATTGTAAGTGTTGTGCAAGGCTAGGCACATGAGAGGTTGGTGTCAAGGGTGGTAAAAAGAACTTACCAGTAGTCAAGAAACATAGAAAAAAGAAAGGTTTACACATTGCAAGAGAGCAGTGGATGGATTCCAAGACAGGTATGTGCTGACTGGGGAAAAGCAGGGTCCCTTATATCTGATTTTAATATGGAAATGCCACCCCAGGGATGTTTTCATCAAGTCATGGTTGTGCCATTTTCTATCCACCTGACTTGGAGGGTAGCTGGGTATTATTTGAAGACTGAATAATGTTTAGTTCTACAAGGTCCAGTGCCCTTGCTAGGAACAGTCCTAAGTTTGTGTATATGAGTTAAGGTTAGTGATCAAGAGGATCAGAGTAAAATGTATTTGTACTTGAGAGGGACTTTAAAATTTTATTTATTTATTTATTTGATACAGGGTCTTGCTATGCAGCCCGAACTCACAGTGATCTTCCTGTCTCAGCCTCCCCAGTGCTAGGATTACAGGTGCCCTCTGCCATTCCCAGTTTCAAGGCCAGCATGGCAAGTGGTACCGGGGATCAAACCTAGGTGCTTCTGCTTTCTGGGTGGCTGCTTAGACTGCTGAGCCATCTCCCTAGCTCCTTGAAGGGGACTTTTGATGTTGTGTTGACATAGGGCAAGAAGTATTCTTTAAGACATCATACATAGTTAGATCATTCGGTGCCCTCTGTGTGGTTCTGCTGCTTAGCTTAAAGGTGGGAAGTTAATGTTCTGCTGCGCACCTTTCCCCCAGCTGCTCTGTGGCCTGTAAGTAAACGTTGGGGAAAGTAACCACAATTCCTCATATGCTAAGGGGCTCACCCTCCCATATACCTTATTGTGGTCCAAAGACCCTGGGCAGAGGGCAACAGTCCCACTGACATGGATACAGCATTCACACTTAGTGATCACCTCCTAGGAGCTGAGGGAGAAAGCCAGGTATCTCTGGGAAGGTTCTTTATTGCTCAGTCACAGATGAATGTGTTATCTTCTTTCTAAAATGAAATACCACTGTATTTTTGTTTTGCAATCTACTTTTAAAAAAATCTTCCTTTTTCTTTAACGGATTCGCATTGTGCTAAGCAGAGCTCAGACTTCTCGGGATGGCTGTGAAGTTGTGTCATCACTGTTTCTTACTCTGGTCACACCACAGGTAACCTCCAGGGAGTAGGCTTTGAATATTGACATATGAATGTGAGTTGGTCTTAGCTTGGGGCCTTAGAAGCAGAGCTGGAGTGAGCCGGGAGTCACAGCACACAGGTACCTGCATCAGGGGGAAAGGGGGCTTGAGGCTCTTGCTGTCAAGGGTTGTTAATTCCCAGATGAGTCCAGCCTCCAGGAGTTCTGCAGGAGGTTCCTGTGTCCCTGATTACAGCCTCTGCCGAGGTTCATAGCTGGGTGCTGGGACTGAATGCATCATCAGAAATATGGGCGTGGTGGCGCAGGCCTGTAATCCCAGCACTCGGGAGGCTGAGGCAGGAGGATTGCTGTGAGTTCGAGACCAGCCTGAGCTACAAAGTGAGCTTAAGGCCAGCCTGAACTGCACAGTGAGACCCTGTCTCAAAAAGGCAAAAAAAAAAAAAAAAAAAAAAAAAAAAAAAAAAAAAGAAAAAAAAGAAAAGAAATATGGGCAGTGCCTGGAAATACCTTGGTATCCAGTAGTGCCATGTGTGTTTTTTGGAACAAACAGAGGTTCTGGGTCAGCGGAGTAGAATCAAGCTCTAAACCTCATGCACAGGGTGTCAGCCGCCAGCATCTAGGAAGGACCACTGAAGTTGTTCTCTCCAGGAGATGCTATGAAAACTCAGACTCCTGTCCCACTCCCTGTGAGTAGAGAAGCAGAGCCAGGTGATGGTGATGGTGTGATCCCTTCCAGCAGGAATGCCTGGTCCTAAGCTGCTCCCCCCACATCATTTACCCTCCTTGTCTGATTGTTTCACAGAGGGCAGGGGACAGGATCACTCTGTCCCTGTGTGAGAAGCTGCCTCTCCTATGCTAACTCCTATAGGGTGTCAACCTTGCTTCCAGCAGAGGCTGGTAGCTGTGCAGAGAGGTCTTGGCCAATGCCAAGGGGCTGGTAGAAAAGTGCTTGCCCTTCCTTCCTAGTGCCCAGGATGCAGCAGCTCTGTGTAGCTTCTCTGAAGACCACTACAGAGCCACTATCTGGCAGTTTCCTTTATCATCTGTGGTCAGTTCAAAAATTAAAACATCACTATACTTATTCTTTCTCTTACTCCTGCTTCACTGGGATTGAAATATATTGACTGTGAGAGAAACTTATCCAAACCATAGGAGTGGAACTATACATCCAATTTGAATGTGAAAAGTTAGTATCCTTAATGAGTTGAGAGCTGTCTAATATTGGCCTGGACTGGCCACCACTCTGCCCTTGGAGTGCAGTCTGTCCCAAGGAAGGCACTGACCAATGAGTTGGGGTGCAGGGCTGTGACAAGGGTGTGCCCAACAGCTATGTGGGTCCCGTTCCATGTGGATTCCTAGAATGGAATGGCCACCTGCCTCCTAGCCCTTTCTAGAAGTGGCAGGAAAGTTGGACTAGGCAGGAGGTGAGCTGAACACTGTTCTTGTGGAACTGCAGTCATTTAGCGGGACAAGGACAGGAGACCTATAGCCATAACACTCAAGTTTGGTGGAGAGCCTGTAGTATGGGAAATGGAAATTTGCAGTTACAGTGATCAGGCTTGGAGATAAGGCCTGCTTAGCTAGAAAAGTGTTCTGCATTTTGTGGGGAGGAGAGCCCTTTGTCTTCCCCTTCCTTTCTGGACCTCCAGCAGGCCTGCACTTGACCAGGGCAGTTCTTGCAGAAAAGCTCAAAACAGGCCAGAGAAGGAGGCCTTGGGGAGCATACACCTGGCGATGTGTGTGTGTGGGGTCAGGCAGCTCCAATCCAGGGGCCTGCGCTGGAACCAGGGTGCTGCTTCTAGTGAGTATGGCCCTCTGGGGACACAGCTGAGCCTCTCGACTTGGAGTGGTCCTAGAGGTTCAATATGGCCAGTTGCAACCAAGGACTGCTGTGTTATGAACTGGATCAAATAGGATATGTTGAAAGTTGTATTCTGACCTCCACACCTAACAGCAGGCTTCCCCCTTCTTGACCTTCTTGGCCCTCACACTGACCTCAGAAAACCCATCCTGAGAGTGGTGCCCTGTGTGGATTGATCCTGGGTAATGTGAACTGTGAATGTTGGAGCTCAGTCAACCCCCAAGTATGATTTTGTCCTTACCATTACATGCATTCCTATGGGCCAGCTGCAGAGCTTGTTAGCAGCCAGCCCCAAAAGCTTTAAGTTTCTGTATTACTGATCACCATGGTTCCTGGAAAACTTTAGGAAGACTTCTGGAAAGTTCTGGTGGAGTTTTCCTACTGCTCATGCCCACTCAGGAGCTGGGGGCAGGGTGAGATGTAGAGCCTGGTGGCTGGCCTTGGGCTGGTCCTGAACATACCAATGAAGTGTCACCTCTAGACAGACTGGGTCTGGAGCAGGTGAGACAGGAGTGGAGACAATGCCCAGACCCAGGTAAGTTGCTTGTAGAGAGTACAGGCATGGAGACAGTGTCCACAGGCTGCATGCAGGGTGAGGCTGACACTGCAGGGTGGGGTGGGGGTTACAAGGGCCCTGTCTTGCTGCAAGCAGGTTGACATGTCGAGCTGGGACTATGGGGGAACAGGGTGAGAGGCCATCTTGGAACAAGCACTCAGCTGTTCCCCAGGTTGTTCTGAGTTTTTTTTTTTTTTTTTTTTTTTAAAGGCAGGCTTTGGTTGAGCAGTTTAGACTGCGATTGAGCTCACTTTGTAGCCCAGGTTGGTCTTGAACTCATGACCATTTCTTGCCTCGATCTCCCAAGTACTAGGATTATAAGTATGTGCCACCATACCCAGCTCTGAGGAGTCCCTTTGACAGGATCCCCAAGTCACAAGTGTCTGTCCCTTACATAAAAAATTAATGCAAAACTCCATAGATGTAGTGGAGATAGAAAAAAATTAAGTACCCAGGAATTGACTTAACTAAGGAAATGAAAGACTTCCTTAGTAAAAATGTCAGTACTTTCAAAAAAGATATTGCAAAAGACATCACAAAATTGAAAGATATTTCCTATTCCTGGGTAGTTAGAACCAAATTATCAAAATGGTCCTATAGTAGAATATATGTAGACTTAATGCAGTCCCTCTCAGGGACTGATCAGACACTTGGATACCTGTTGAGGGGTTGACAAGGATGAAAGAAAGACACAGACAAAATTTTAAGATACAAGAAGACCAGGAGGAGACATACCTCTAGTGGACAAACTCATCAACCTCTACAGAGTCAACTCATTTTTATTAGCAAGAAGCATAGAGGGATGGGATCACGCATCATCTGTGACATGGTTGAAGGAGATTTTGAAAAATAAGGAACAGGTGATCTTCAAAATAGGTAAGGGTGAGAAAGGGGACAAGCCTGCCATACCCAGGTGACTGCACAGAGTAATAGGAAGCTAGGTTTCTTTCTATTGTCCTCAGCAGGGATTGTCTTTGACTTTTCCTCCACACAGCCTGAGAACATGGGGCTTTCCACAATGTTTTCCATTCCTGAAGGAAGACATCATAGGCCTCAGGACTGTGGGGGCTAAGGTCATCATCTTAACCCTTCTATAGCCCATCTTCAGCAAATCCCAATCAAAATACAAAAGGTTGCTTCACAGAACCATAACAGAACAGCCCTCCAATTCACTTGGAACCAGAAGAGACTCATAATAGCAAAAGCAAGTCTAGGTATCCAGAGCAACACAGGAGGCATCACAATCCCAGATTTCAAGGGAACAAAACTGAGGATGCAGAAATGGCCCAGCCATATTCAGCCACCTTTCCTTTAACAAGAGGCCCAAAAACACATACCAGAGAAGAGACATCCTCTTAATCAAACGGGGCTAGGAAAGCTGACTACACTCATGCAGAAGATTGAGTCTACACCCATATTTTTCACCATGTACTAAAGTCAAATAAAAATGGATGAAAGATGTAAATATAAAAACAGAAACACTGGGGCTAGAGACATAACTCAGTAGCACAAGTGCCTGGTACCACCTCCCACCCAAACAAACAAACAAACAAAAAGACAAGACAAAACAAAACAGGAACACCGAGTTCACTTGCAGATAACAGGTACAAATCCTAAAGACACAAGCAGAGGCAAAGATTCAGAACAGAACCCTAACCACACAAGAAATGATACCAGTAATCAACAAAGAGTCATAATGAATTTAGAAGCTTTAGCATAGCAAGGGAAACAGCCCACAGAGTGAAGAAACAGCCGACAGAATGGAAAACATTTTTACGTCTACTTCTCAGGCAGAAGACTAACATGTCGAATATATATAGAATTGGAAAAACTTAACACCCTTCCAAATAAAAGATCCAGTCAACAAATGGGCAACAAATATGTAGACACATCTCGAAGTACAAGTGGCCAATGAGTACACAAATTGTTCAGCATCTTTGGCCTTTAGAGAAATGCCAGGCAAAACAATATTGGGATTCCTTTTCATCCAGAAAAAAATGGCTTATCATCAAGAACTCAAAAAGCACAAATGTGGGTGGGCTTATGGGGGAAAGGAACCCTCCTGTGTTGTTAGTAGGAATGCAAACTTACAAAACCACAGTGGATATCAGCATGGAGATTCCTCAGAGAACTAGAGATTCAATTTGACCCAGTGGCTTCTGGGCATCTTCTCAAAAATGAAGGACATTGTAATGTAGTGATCCATGCATGACCAGCAGTACAACTCATGTAGTAGCTAAATCTTGGCGGCAGCTTATGGGCCCATCAAATGATGGACAGATAAAGCAAATGTGGTATATACACACAATGGAGTACTTTTCAGCCATAAAGAAGAATATGTTTGAGTGATCTGTGGGAATACGGATGCACCTTGAGACAATAATGTTAAGTGAAGTAGATCAGAAGCAGAAGCTTAAATATTGCATGGTTGGTTTCTCTTATAGGAGTATATGATAGGTGTATGATAGGAAACAGGTAGACTTTTCTAGAGATGGAAGGGGTCTTGGGATGGGTAGAGCCAGGAGGGAAGGGAAAGGGAAGCAAAAAGATCAAGATGGGATATATGTATATATATTCCAATTCCCCAGGGCCGAATGCATTTATTATGTGTTGCAAACATACACTAATTAAAAAGGGAACAGTGCATAATCACTGGGTCTGTAGCTCGTAGAGTGCATGAGGAAGATGATCACAAAGGCGGCGTGCTCTGTAATTAACGATCACGCCGCCATGGTGTCCAGAGTGGCTGGTTGGCCATGGAGTCTGGGGGGCCCAGGCAGGGTCTGTGAGTATCTCGCTTGTGCAGGTGCTCTGGATGCTGCCAGAGGTGGGCTGTCCTGAGCAGGTGCGGTTTGCCAGCTGGCCTCCCAGAGAGCTCAGATGCACTTCCTGCTCAGACAGGTCCTCTGGGACACACTGGTTTGGAGGACCCAGAAGCAACCCACTGAGCCCGTCTACATGTGCTTGGGCAGGTGCTGCTGCACCACGGTGGTGGGGCACAGAACTAAGATGAGCAGTATCTTCTGTTTCATATAGAGAAGGGGGCAAGAATACTCTGCTTCACAACACTACGATCATCTGATACTTCCCCTGTTTAAATGACCTTGGAGGAAAGACACCACACAGACTCTGCCAAGGTTCTCTTTGCCTAGGAATCTGGCCTAGTCCTGTGGACAGGTCCAGGCCTTTAGGAGAGGATGCCTGGTGATTGATCAGACTTGGGGTTCTGATGGGTAAGAAAAATCTCCTAATAACACAGTGGCCAATGGTGGACCTACCCAAAGACAGCCCTGGAGTTTCTGGGGGGACAGCACCTTGGCACCCAGCTATGGAAAAGCAGTTTTCCAGGGTCTCTGTGTGGCCTGGCCCTGTACAGAGAGAAACCAGAAATGAAAGCTCCTGGGCCTCCTCTGTCCCAAGGCAGCAGTTTGGGCTGCCCCTTGTCAGAGCAGAGAAACAGCTCACCGTTGTGACCCCCAGGCCAAGCATGGTTATCTGGGAGGATGGAGGACAGTTATGCCAGGCTTCTCTCTAAGCGATAGTCCCAAGAAAATCAGTCTAGGGTTTTAGTGTTCTGTGTAAGAGCCAAAGAAGGTACAAGTCCATGCCCTGTTGTGAGTAATAGAACATAACAAACTGGTGAGTTGTCATGGTGAATTCTTATTTATTTTGGATCAAGATTCTGACCTAAGGTCAAGGAGTTGCATCTGGTAGTGAGCTTCTTACTGTCAGAGTCCCAGGGTGGCAAATGGCATTGGCATCACTTGGCAGGAGTCAGGGAAAATGTATTTGTGTGTGTGTGTGTGTGTGTGTGTGTGTGTGTATGTGTGTGTGTGTGTGTGTGTGTGTGTACATGCATGTGTGTCTTTTGGTCTCTTTTTCTCCTCATAAAGTCGTCAGGACTCAGTCATGGGCTCCACCCTGATGACCTTCTGGAGTCCTCGTCAGCTCCCAAGGCTCTGCCTCTACCTATGATGGGATTAGGTGTTCACTCCTGATATCTCACAGTGAGGATTAAATCCCAAACTTGAATCCTAGGGACACTCATCCCTAGCTAAGCTTCAGTAGAGAGTCACTGGGGGGTGACATCCATAGGCTCTTCCTGTCCCTTCCTCTCCATTCAAACACTTGAAGTTCTACAAATATATGAAGAACAAAATGAAAAGAAAGAGACAGAAACAAGCCCACGGAACAGGAAGTTGGGACACTGGTGAGTAATCTTTGAGGTCACAGGGCAGGGGTATTTACAGCGAGCACAGAGGGCTGTGGGCAGGTCCAGGCCTGGGCAGGAGAAGGTTCCTACCTGTCCCACAAGGCTCAGTGTCCTGGGTGACCGTGTCTGGGAGAGGTGCTCCCAGGGTGGCCCAGCAGCACCCACACTAGACTGAGACCCTGAGACTTGGAACACGACTGGTGCCTGGAGGCATAAATGAAACTTCCAGGAATATAGAGCCTGGGGCAAGAGAGGGGTGGCAGTGGCATCCGTAGCACGAAAAGACCATGCCTGCCTTCAACAGGGCCACTTGACCAGGACAGGCAGGAAGGGAGGGCACAGCCCCCGTCCCATGGAGTCTCCAGGAATAAGGCTGTGCAACGCTGGAAATGTAGTGAGAGTGTGTGCGTACTCAGCCTCCAACATAGGCCTGGCCAAGAGCTTAGCAGCTGTGACTTCAGTTGTGCTAAGGAGAGCTGGCACAACTGCTGACTGACACCCTTTGGCTGACTGACACCATGGTGGGGGCCTTGTGTCCTTCAGGGGCACACACTCAGACCCAGCCAGTGACCACCACAGCAAAGCAGGGACCGTTAGGTATGTGTCAAGAGCAGCAGCAGCAGACGTGTCTGAGATGAACACACTTCCTTCAGAAAGTCGAGGATGATTTGGAAATTAGGACAAGGATAGCCTTAGGCCTGAGCTCAGTGAGAAGCCAGGAGTAAACTTAGCTGGAAAGGCATAAGCTGAATATGAAGAAAAGCCATGCACCCATAGCGTGGAGAAGCAAACCAAGAAAAGGAGCAGCTGGAAGACAAAACAGATGATTTCTCACTAGTTTCAAAGAGTCATTATTTATCAAAACAGGTCATGAACCTGCTAAGATGGCCCAAAGGCTTATGTGTAGGAGCAGCTGAGCAGGAAGAGCCGTGAGGCCCTTGGTGAAGGAGGGAGTGGGCAGAAGGACCCTGCTCAGAGAAGAGCTGCACGTGAGGCTGTCACAAGAAAGGGTGGTGACTCGTTGGTGACATCAGTGGAAAAGCACAGGTCCTTCTAGAGGGAGCCAGAACTATACAATAATCTATGTGTTCCTGTACAACTTACAGCACTAATACCTTTCCAGTAATGAGCAAAGCAAGGGATATACAATCATGAGACATGAGACCAGGGAGTAAGCTGCACAGTGGCTTACATCTGGCCATGTCTATCCTAGAAGATGACAGATTCTGGGCAGTTCTGATATTAAAGTAATACCATAAAAGAATAAGGTGATAGAACAAAGCAGGACCATATTGATCAAAGACATTTAGAAAAACATGGAAGAAAGCATAGAAAAATAGATCGAAACTGAGAGCAGCATTGTAATTAAAAAAAACAGAAAAAAACAGATGAAAAACAAAGTAGGAAGGTAGTTGTAAGAAGTGTAGCACACAGGCATATCCCCCTTATTGATGAGTTTCTTAGAAATAAGCATTTTCATGCCAGCCGAAAAGAGAGCAGAAGACATGAGAGACACACATTAGAAAAGATAAAAGTCAAAACCGTGAAAAACATGTCACTGATTAAATACTGCAAACATAAACAAGCAACTGTAAATGAATTTTAAAGGATAATGAACAACACTGGCAACAAGACATTTCGAGCTCTGTGGTGGAGGCGGAGACGTGTCCAAACCTTCACGGGCATTAATTATTGAAAGCTGCTGAAGTGGCTCCTGTGCTGCTGCTTCCTTTCTGTGTGCATTCCCTTCCTAAGAAGTCACCGCCACACCCATTCGGTGGGCTGAGCAAGGCAGCCTGGGGTGCAGAGCTGGGGAGGGGAAGAAGGGTAGGAGGTACCCTGGGGCCTAGGGCCAGAGGACCATGTCTGTCTCTCAGGCATCTGGGTGGTACCAGCATGGGAGCCCCAGCAGGGTGAGGGGGGAGCTCACAGAGCAGCACAGGTCATCTGCGTAGCAGTGAGGGCCATGCAGAGGGTCAGAGAGTCCAGGGTGTGGAGGTGGGTGTCTCCCCAGGAGCCTCGGCTACCTTTATAGGACTGTGGACCACTGCAGGGTGGAGAGGGCCTCTGGCTTTGAACACTGATGATCCTGAGAGCAGCAGCAACCCTCTAGCCCCTAGAGATTGGCACCTAAGAATCATTTTCACTAAAAGAAATTGGGATGTTAGAAAAATAACTCATTTCAGGGCTTGTTTGAGAAACAGGAATACGGAGCATATTATTGTACCAAGAGTCAAGGAGCGATAGGAATGTCCAAAAGACACAGAGACCACCATGAAGGGTTCGCTAGCCCAAGTCAGCATGACCTGAGCAGAAGGTGCAAGCAGCAGCAGGCTGAATATAACAGAAACCATGCTAGCCCAAGTACACGAAGAAGTCTGAGGTCTGATGAGAAATATGACATCTACATATTCTCAAAGTATCTGCCTTAAAATACTTTAAAAGAAAAAGGGGAGAAGTCTGATGGATGCCACCTTAGTCTGGTGGTGAAAAGGAACAGTATCAGCCATGGGACTGACTGTGGCACCCAGCAGGGCGTGGGGCAGGTGCAGAGCTCCCCCAGCAGCACCCCTGCCAAGATGGAGATGTCCTGTGCTGTCAAACCGGCTGCCAGCGAGAATGCCCCAAAGCAAGTGACCAGCGATCCCCTGGCATCCCATGGTCACGAGGCCAGGAACCATGGTACAGAGGGGATGAAAAGGACTGAGTAGTTCTCGGGCACATGGCTTTCTGCTCTGAGAGGTGATACTGGATGCGTGGTAAAACTTGGACTGATCTGAGGACCAAGGTAACAACCAGGGTGCATCAATGTCAGTTTTCTACCTTAGTTCTGGTGATTGTATTGTTCTCACAAAAGGTGTCCTTCTTCCTGGGAGATACACACACTGTGTTTAGACGTTATGAGATTTTCAGGCACCAACTTTTTTCCAAAGTTATCAGAAAGGAAATCCTTATTCTGTAATCTTGTCTCCAAGACAAGTGCAAGTATCACTACTTGCAACTTTCTTATAGCATTGAGATTGTCACATATGTACACACA
>PVKA01005548.1:0-11641 GCA_004027165.1 Ctenomys sociabilis
AAAGAGGAAGGAAGAAGAAGAGGAAGAAAGAAGAAGAAGAAAGAAGAAAGGAAGAGGAAGAGGAGGAAGAGGAAGAGGAAGAAGAAGAAGAAATATTGGCTGTCACAGCACTAAAGGCTATACGATCCACTCTGGCACTTAATTATGAAGTTAAATCCTATCAACCAGTACTTAACCAACTAGACATATGGGCTACCTCTATTTTCAGGAGCTTTTAGTGTAGCCAAGAAGCGACCCTGCTCCCAGGTTGTCTTGTATCACTTGCAGGCTGTCAGTGTCTTCAGAGTGGGAAATGGGAACCTTTTTACCCACTCTGCAGAATCCTTTCTTGGTACCAAAGCAGAAAACTAAACATTACCTTCAGTAAACAGAGATGTCAGCATTCACAAACAGGGAAAAGACAAAGCCATGAACTCAAGCCCACACTGTTATGTACAGCCAGTCATACTACCAGTGAGCCCTAAGAACAGTGACAACACTGCGGCCTAAACCTTACACTCACTCTCCTTGTGGAACTATGGAGTAAGCAATTCTTTCCAAGCCAGGGAAGGTCTTTACATCTTTCTCCCACAGGTCAGATCGGAATTGGACAGCAACAGGATTATGTGCTCCATGTGGGGCCGGCCAAAGTCATGCATTATCTCCTTGAGAATCTTCAGAGTTCAGGACATACTATGGTCTATATCTAGATGTCACCTGTAAACCTCATGGCACTCAGGAAGCAGAAAGCAGAAGAAGAAAAGCCCAAGGGGAAGGGTTACAAGGACAATACATCATCTCTAAGGACAAGACATCATGTCCCCATGAACTGCCCAGACAAGACTAATAGTCATACACGATGGGGTCTGTGTGTGACAAATCCCACAGCAGATCCTCACAACATGCTGGCTGTCACTGTCGTGATTACATGATCCTCCTTGCACTGCAATGGCCATCACCCAGGAGGAGCACTCTGCCTGGCACAGAACATTGCTAAATATAGTGGTACTTCAGTTTAACAATGCTTTTGTTTGTGGACAATTTGGTTTACAAACAGAAGTGTTTGGCAAAATTTTATGTTTGTTTGTGAACTCTTCATCAGGTAATGAACACAACTCTGTGGCCATCTTTGCCAAAAGAACATGAATGTAATCATCTTTGGAATCATGGAACTAATTAAGTTCATTAACCAAGGCACTACCACACTGTTTCCACTAAGCCCTACCTAGGACAGCACGCTCACCTTCCTGCTGGCCCTGTAGTCTTCACCCTCGCAGGCATGCAAATAGTCCCTTCCCTAGTTCAGGACCAGCTCTCTCTTATTTTCAGAGAGACAACCACCCCATTTCAATGTACCCTGGCATCTTTCCACACAACCCAGCAAGTGTCTATGGTCTATTATAGACAGAAAATGATAGTAGGAGATGAAAGGGCCCAAATCCCAGGCCTCATGTTACCCACATCCCCACAGTGTGAAGGAAAGGGGGCAGATGTCCGGAGTGGGGTCAGCGGAGAATAAGCTGCATTCATTTCAACCCAAGAACCATCCACTGGAATGAATGACCCTAAATCATGAACACCCTTTTCTCTGTAAATGTGCTGACACCATACGAAGATACTGTAATTTCTCACATATATCCAAGGTACTTGCATATATCCAAGTACCTAACACTCATAGATTCTATAACTGTTACAAAATGTTTGCTGTATTTACTCAGGAGGTTAATAACTCTATGCCTACAGTTCAACCATGTTTTAGTATTGCAGAGTTAATGAAGAGACATTGGCAGGCTTACAAACCAGGCACTGGCCAACTGAAACTGTGAAGGAGAAAAGAACAGAGACAACCACAGCGTAGGATAGCATGCAGCAGACCTCGCTCAGCTGGAAGCATCTAGCAAGTCAGTGTCACAACACTGACCTGGTCACATCCACCCAAGCTCGCTCTTCTCCATCATGTAACATGCCTAGTAGAGCAAGAAGGAAGGCTCTTCCACCAGGCCATCTACAAGTGATGACAAGCCCAGGAAGGCAATGACTCCAGAGAAACAGTTACAGGGGCACTTTCTAATTCCACTTTTTGGCATTTGATTTATTTGATATATTCTCACTCAGCATCATTTACTTTAAAATCTATTGAAACTCTAGAGATATCATTCAGATAAATAAAGTAGAAAAAAGTTAAATTTACATGAAAAAGAAAATGGAATGAAACAGAAAAAAGACAATTATAAAGGCATGTCCTGGGAAGACCTATCTTTAGTAACATGTTTGAGATGATTTTACAGGAATATGAAAGAAGGAAGTCATTGAAATCACTTATCTTTTGAATGAAACTGTTTACTGGTACACACACACACACACACACATTTCCAGAGGACTGGTATAAAAAACACTAACCCAACAAGTATAGGAAGCAGAATGATACTTGCCTCTCTTCATGGAACTTGTACAGTAAAGTAATGGAGAATTATTTCAATGAATTCACACAAAATTATTTGGTAATTTATATCCAGCAGTATTAGAGAAAAACTATAACGGAAATATCAGAACACATAGGAAATAATCAGAATGTGCTAAAAGTAAGTGTGTTTTCATCAAATTTATGTTTCACATGGCAAAGCGTATGTTTGGGAATTCCAATGTAAACTGCATTTATTATTACAGGGCAGGTTTTTTTTTTTAAAAAGCTGAACCATCCAAGTGTGGAAGCCAAGAATTGGGAGCCTCCAATGGACACCAATGGGCATAAATGTCAATTTTTCTGCTCACCCACAAACTCTCCTGATCCACATTGATAAAAGCCTTTATGTGAAAAGATACTTAAAGAATATAGAGTGAAACACCACAAAAGCCAACCAAATGGTCAGAAAGCCAACCCAGGAATTGACTGGGACAAAGGTACACTTCCTATTGGCTGGTTTCTAGAAGATGAACTGAATCTCCAGGTAAGGAGACAGAGGCTTGGGCTAGAATTGGCAGCGAGATCCCTGCCCGTACTAGGAGAACAAGCAAGGCTGTCTCAGCAGTAGCCAGTCTCGGCTTCTCTGGAGAGGGCAGAGAGGAGGCTGGGGGCATCCAGGTGGACATTCGCAGGTTCTTGCAGGGGGCACTGGAGCAGCAGGCAGCATAGGGCATGGAAGAAGAGCAAGCTGAAGGGTCCGAATCACAACTCTGAGGGCTTGAATGACAATACTGCAGACACCTAATGGTGCTGTCCTCCGGCAGTACCAGCACACCAAGCATCTTAATGCACAAAAAGGTACCAACTCCTGGGTGCTGGACACAAAAGGAAAGGAAAGTGGCAGAATTTAACACTCTCATCGCCCTCCCGCCTTCTCTAATGCTCTTCAATCCAAATGGCGACTGGGTCATGAAAACAAAACCCCTGACCCAGCGCTAGCATGCCTTGAAATAGACCAAAAGAAATTAAAATCAGCACACTTGAGAGATGCTTGCATATCCTTGTTTACTGCAGCACAATCTGCAAGAGCCAAATTACAGAATCAGCCGAGGTGTCTATAAAGGGATGAGTGAGCAAAGCAAATGCACCACTGAGGGTTATTCAGCCTGAAATAACAAAGCCGTGTCATAGGAAGGGAAATACATGATCCTGGGGATTATCATAGCAAGTGAAATAAGCCAGATCCAGAAAGACAAGAACCACATGTTTCCTCTCATGATTTAAAGGTAAAAGGGAGACTCTGAGTGAAAGGGAAGAGGACAAAGGGGAAGATAATGGGGTGACAGATGAAAGTATGAAAACCTAAAGGCATCAATATGCCACAACGAATCCATTCATTGTTCTGTATAATTAATATATATTCATTAAAAAACACACACATAACTGGGACAGGAAGTGAGACAACCTCCCATTAGGGCTTAAATGTGGAATAGTAGGTCAGAGAGGAGGGAAACAGGGCAGGACAGAAAAGGGACATTAAAGACCTGGGCTATGAGTCCCTACCCAGCCCATGGGATGCACAGAAACACAGAGTCATGTGTATCCCCACACAGCTAGGGCACAAGATCCTCTCCTGGACACAGCACTGTCCAGGCAAAAGCACATGTAACTCACATGGTTAAAAGTAGGGAGGAAGGAGTTCTGACACATCTTCATATTGGAAAATCTGGGCAATACAGAGGAAAGCCCTCTGCAGCCTAGGTAGGCTCTACACAGCTGGAGGTTCTAGGGTTTTCTCCCATCCTTTTTTTTTAAAGAGAGTACAAAATGGTATAAGAAAAAAAAAAAAAAAAAAAAAAAAAAAAAAAAAAAAAAAAAAAAAAAAAAAAAAAAAAAACAGAATACAGAATTTCAGTAAACAAAATAGAATTCAACAATGGTTGGTGTATGACATAATATTATCTCCAAATTAGTTGTTTAGATTACCAGATATAAACATGCCAACTTTGACAAAAAACTTAAGCATTAACTGCTCCTTTCAATAGACCAGCAGAAATCAGCAGTATGATTATCCGAGCTACCCTGTATATATACATAAATACATCTTTTTCTCTTCTTTCATTTGTCCTCCTTATCTTGTTTCTTTTCTTCCCATTGAACAAATTCTTTCCCATTTACAGCATCTATTGTACCTTTCAGATTTTATTTGCTCTTCCAGGTTCTTATACAAGCAAGCCAACATGATGTTTGCAAATGAGGGTCTGATTTATTTCACTTACCAGTATGGTCTCTAGTTTCATCCATTTACCTACAAAAGCCTTGGGTTTATGTTTTTGATGACTGATTAATACTCCTTTATGTAAAAATACATCTTTTTTTTATCCATTCCTCAGCTGATGGGCATTTGGGTTGTTTCCAAAGTTAGCTATGACAAATTGTGCTGCTATAAACACGGGTGCACATAAATCCCTATGGTACAATGTTTTCAGTTCATCTGGAAAAAATACATAAGAGGGGAAAAGCTGGGTTGAATGGGACCTATAATCCTAGCTTTTTGAGGCATCTCCACACTGATTTTAACAGTGCTTTTGTACCAGTCTGCACTCCCACCAGCAGTGGAAAAGGGCTCCTTCTTCCCCATAACCCCTCCAGCATTTGTTATTGGTTGACTTCTTGATGATAGCAATTCTTCCTGGGATGCGATGGAATCTCAACATTGTTGTAATTTGCATCTCTTCAATGATCAATCATGTTCGAAATTTTTTCATGTATTCATTTGCCCTTTGTATTTCTTCATTTGTGAAGTATATATTCATTTCAGATACCCTAAAACTTCTGAAATGATAGCAACTGAAGTAAAGAAACAATTCCGTCAGGCTATAGAAGAAATCAGATCAGAAATAATCTCCCAGGTAAAAAAAAAGAAATGACAACAATCTTGAGAAAATTGCTCAGTACATCTAAAGAAGACATGGATAAGAAAAATAGAAGGAAATAGGAAAATGATGGAAAGATTGAATGGATACAGGAAATAATTAGAATTCATGGAAGAGACCCAAACAGATATCCAGAAAACTTAAGAATTCCTTTAAACATAGAAAAACTGCTTGAATAAAATTGAAGATAGAATTTCAGACTTTGAAGATAGCATTGCAGCTAGTGAATGCAAATGAAAGATCTCTTAAAAATAACAATGAACCAAGAGACAATGTAACAGCTGCAATTTTTCAAAGCATGGGAAAAGAACCTGACACACAGGTTAGCAAGGCATACACAACTACCATTAGTCATAATCAAAATAAATTTATACCAGGACACATAAAAATCAAGATTCCAGAAAGTAAACAAAAGAACAGAATATTAAAGGCTGTTAGAGAAATATGAGACTCATAGATACCAACAAAACAGCAGGAGTCGACACAAATGACACACGAAGACTATTTGTAGAAGTAGTAGAAATTTTTCAAAAATTGGGAAAAGAATCTGATACACAGATTAGCAAGACATACCGAACTACAATTAGTCATAATCAAAATAAATTTATACCCAGACACATAAAAATCAAGATCCTAGAAAGTCAGCAAAATAACAGATTATTAAAAGCCATTAGAGAAAAGAAACAGATCACCTATAATGGTAAGCCTATCAGAATCCACAGCAGATTTCTCAACACAAATCATCAAATCAAGAAGAGTGTGAGGTAGTTAGATCCTGAAAGAAAACAACTTCCAACCCAGATGGATGCACCCCTTAAAACTATCCATTAAATTTAATGGAGAGATAAGATACTTCCATGAAAAGAAGAAATTCATGACCACCAAACCAATCCTACAAAGAGTATTGACATATTCTACACAGAGACAAAAACGACAACTTCAAGAACAACAGAATAGAGACTGAGTTTTTAAACATGTGCCTGTTTCTTTATTCACTGGATGAGATGACTCCTTCCCTCATCTTTCCTGAGACTGTGAGATTTAAAAGAATAATCACTTAAGGGAACACAAGGGAAATAATAAAGAACATTCTAAATCCTGGTCCTGCGTCCTGGCCCTGCTCCTTACCAGCTATCTGGAACTGAAATTCTCTAGGCAGCAGTTTCTGCCTCTTCGCACTAGGGACAAGCACACCAATTTTATGGAAATAAAAATTAGTACTGAAGAAGGGAAAGAGCCACCAATGAGTGGTCACTGTCACAGTGGTGGTTGTGTTGTAAATGCTACACAGAAGAGCTTCCACAAGCTCTGGGACAGGGGTACCCTTTACCAATCAAGGACCGAAGGTTCTGGGTAGTTAAGAAGTTGTTCTACTAGCTATGCATGGTGGCACAAGCCTGTAATTCCAGCACTTGGAAGGCTGGGGCATAATGATTTGCTGTGAGTCTGAACCCAGCTACAAATTGAGTTCAAGACCAGCCAGAATTGCACAGTGAAACCCTGTCTCAAAAAGATGAAAAAAAAAAAACCAACAAAGTTTACACTGCCACAATGCAAAGACCAAAGGAGGCAAACCAAGTTTAGCCTAATACACATTTGTGCCCTGTGATGAAAAGCAATATTGAAGGTTTAGCAAAGAAAGGCAAAAATCATTAACAAACAGGCACCTTAAATTCCCATTCATTAAAGTCATTTGGCTAAGTGAAAGCTCAAAACCACATCCATCCTGCTAATTCAGACACAGAGAGATGCCTTTTAATAGTTTCATAATCACGGAGCCCCGTCACCACCTTAATAACGATTAGTGGTGGAAAAGGCAACAGAATAATCACAACAGCTTCAATTCAAGATTCATTAATACTCGATGGCCAACTGAAATCATTACCCTTGAGCCCTGCACTTCAGAAATAAGGGAACTGTCAAGCTACTTAACGCCTGCACTCTGCATTTAAAAGCTGCTTTTATGTATCAGTAGAGTCCACTTTCCACAAATATGCCCCTATATGCTTAGTGTTCAGGCATACTCATTACACCAGGATACCTCTGAGATGCCTGAACATGACGAACCCCAACGGCATAAAGAGACAAATAGATGCTATTTTCTAAATATCTAGGCTTATTATTTATAAGACATCCTAGTGAGTTAGGATAACATGGAGTGAACAAATACAGGTTTTCCTTTAATTATAGTAATGCTGGTGAATCAGACCTCAACTGTCTAGAAATTACTGCTTTCTATAACTTGTGATTTTGCTCAGCTGCCACACTTAAAAACTCCAAATACAGAACAACTAGTTCAACTGTCACATGTAGCCTTACATTTATCATAGCCTTGTCATATGGATACAGAGGGTGACACTGATGTGAGATAAAGTTAGCCCTGATTATCCAGTAGATAAGTAGGTTTTGAAAAGTACCTCTGTGGTGCCTATAACAGGATTAGTTGGTGATTTCTTAGAGGTGGGACCCCAAATCCAGGGCCTCCATTATATCTAAATATAGTTCCTTCATTGGAACTATATCTCCAACGCTTTTTACAATTTTTTATTTCAGGGTAGGTCAGATGGCTCAGCAGACTAAAGCACCTGCTCAGGCAGAGTGCAGCGGCTAGGGTCCATCCTGGGTATACCCTGCCGCGCAGTGCCGCCCCTGCTCTCAGGGGCGCACTGAGATAGTGACTGAGATTGGGCACGATAATGCCCGCCTGTAATCCCAGCACTTGGGAGGCTGAAAACAGGAGGATCACTACGAGTCCCATCTGTGTAGTGAGACCCTGTAGACTCTGTACTAAATACATACATACATACATAAAAATAAAAAACTAAATAAAATAAAAATATTATTTTTTTTGAGACAGTATTTCACTGAGTTGTCATGGCTGGATTTAAACTTGTAGTCCATCCCCCTGCCTCAGCCCTCTAGAGTGCTAGGATTATGGGAATGCCCCACCATGACCAGCTCTATTGATATTTATTTTTTGTTTTAATTTTAAAGAGAAAAAAAATACAGAATTTCAAAACAAGATAGGAAATTAACAAAGTGTTATTATATTCCATTATCTTCAAAGTAGTTGCTCAGATTACCAGCTACAGGCATGCAAAACTGATCAAACAATTATGCATTAATTCTCCCTTTCAATGAGCCAGAAGACCTGGGAAGCACAGTTATCTCAGTTATCTTGTGTATATTTTTCCCCTTCCTTCTTTCTTTTCTCCTTTTCCCTATCCCAGCTGTTCTGTCCTTTTGAACAGTTTATTTCCCTTTCACAATATCTATTGTCTTTTTTGGACTGTAGTCTTTCAGTTTCTTACATTAGGAAAACAATACAATGTTTATTCTGGCATTGCCAGTCCTATGGAAAACCCACTACTATTATGGACGACTGGACTATATTGGAATATTTTGCTGAACTCATGCACCTACAATATTTAAATGACAATGGAATACTCTTCTCTGACAAAAGTAAACAAAAAAGGGGATACAAATGAAGGACCATTTTTTATCTGTATATTCAAAAGTTAGGATAAATATACAGCTACTTTCTCTTGAGTCAATGAATAGGAAGATTTGTTCCAATAGTGTTTGTGGACAGGCTATCACGTCTGCATCTTGTACTATGAATAACCACTATGAAGACAACAATATACAATGTATTAATTATGGAAACTGTCCTAGTAATCGGTTTTGAAACTGCCTCATTGCTACTTGTTTCTCAATACAATTATTAAAAAAAAAGAAAAAAATACAATGTTTCCACGTGTAAGTCTGGTTTATTTCACTTATGAGTATACTTTCTAGTTGCACCCACTTACCTATGAAAGCCTCAACTTTATCTTTCTTTATATCTTAGTAATATTCCATTGTATAAAAATACCACATCTTTTTTTAATCCATTCCTCAGTTGATGGACATTTGGGTTGTTTCCACGATTTAGCTCTTCTACACTGTGCTGCTATAAGCACAGGTGCACATATATCGCTGTGGTATGATGTTTCTAATTCTCCTGGGAAAATACCCAGAAGGAGAATAGCTGGGTCAGATAGGACTTCTAACCCTAGTTGTTGTTTTTTTCTTTTCTTTCTCTCTTTCCTTTTATGTGAGAAATCCCCACAATGATTTTCATTGAGGTTGTATGAGGCTATACTCCAACTTTGCCCCCACAGTCCCACTAGCATTTGTCACCAATTGATTCCTTGATGATAGCCATTCTTCCTAGAGTGAGATAGAATCTCAGTGTTGTTTTAATTTGCATTTCTCAAATGACCAATGATGTTGAACATTTCTTCACATGTTTATTTGCTGTTTGGTTGGTGGGGGGTTTTGTCTTTTTAAGACAGGGTCTCTCTATGCAGCTCAGGGTAACCTTAAGCTCATTTTGTAGCCCAGGCTGGTCTTGAACTCATAACAATCCTCCTGCCTCAGCTCCCAAGTACTGGGATTACAGGTGTATGCCACCACACATGACTTTTTTTAAATGTGTTTGTTTCTTACAGGGTCTCACTGTGCAGCTTGGACTCCTAGTGACCCTCTGTTCTCAGCCTCCCCGCACTGGGATTGTAGGTGTGTGCCACCACACACAGACTCTGTGGCTGGCTTAGCCCACCCTGGCGGCAGGGCTGGCACAGCATGTTGTGCTGGGGGTTGAACTGCAGTCCCTTGGCTAAGCAGGCGCTTTAGTCCACTGAGCTATTCCACCAGCCCCACACCTAACTTCTTTGCCATTTGTATTTTTTTCATCTGAGAAGTGTGCATTCATCTGATGCCCATTTTTTGATTAGATCTTTGAATTCAAGGGATTTGATTTTTTAAAAGTCTTTGTATGTTCTAAATAAAAGGTTAATTCTTCGTCCCAATTTGTGGGTTTTCTTTCCATTTTGTTGGTGATTTCTTTTGATGTATAAAGACATTTTTAATAAGATGAGTACCCTTTTGTTGACTCTTTAAGGTATTTCCCAGGCCCTCTAGCTTTTGTTCATGAATTCTTTGCCTATACCTATGTCTTTAAGATTTCTACCTACATTTTCCTCCAGGAAATTTAGTGTTTCTGTCTTAATGTTTAAAACTCTGATCCATTGTTGGCTGTAGTTTAGTGTACAGAGATAGATATGGATCTAATTTTAGCCTTTGGAATGTGAAAAGCCAGTTTTTTCCAGCACTATTTACTAAAGAGGCTGTCTTCCTTCTAGTGAACATGTTTGGTCCCTTTGTCAATGACTAAGATGGCTGAGTGTATTTACAATTGTGTCTCCACCTTCTAATTTGTCCCACTGATCTTCAGGTCTGTTTTTCTTTGTTTGTTTGTTTTTGTTTGTTTTTTTTCCAGAACCATGCAATTTTATCACATGATACTAAATTTATAAAAAGGAGACATTCATTAATCCCAAAAGAGGTAATATGAAATTTAGCTGGATGACTTTCTGGTTGCCAGTATATCCTAAGCCAGGTAGTATGATGAAATTGTAGTCAAACAGTTTCAATCCAAATTTCCTACACATACACGTCAGACAAGCACTTCACCTTTCTGTTTTGGTCTTCTAATCATTGTTAAAAGGAAAAAATGAGACAACATGCAATACTCAGTACATGGTAGTAATACAATAAGTGATAATTATTATATTGCTAACTGGGGAGAGAAGTTTAGACTACAGCCTCTTTTCTAACACACTAGGTCTCTAAACTGACTTTCTTTTAACTGACTTGTGAGTTGAATTAGCATTCTTTGTTCCCTCCACATAAGACAAATACCCAGTCCATAAAGGACTCTCATGGCTCCTCACTTAATTTCCTGATAGCTTATACATTTTTATTCCTAATGGTAGAATTGCACACCTTCCCTTTATGTCAGCTGACTTGTTGCTATAACTACCTAATTTACTGAATACTGCCACAGATGATGAAATAGAAGTGCAACAAAACAGGGCTGTTTCTACCACAAACACTAGGATAAATCCTTTGTAAGTACCAGTAAAGAGTGTTACTAATGTTTTTCATTCGCATGAGCCTCACATGGATGAGACCACAGTACAGATCGCCCAAGAAACCATAACCTTAGAATTACTCTCAGCTTTTTTCTCACATATCTTTAATTGCTTATTGTATGTTTTTTAAAAATGCAACTGGAGAGTGTAGGCATATTCTATGTGTCGTTTATGTGTGAAGGAAAATGGGAGTGCTAATCAGAATACGCATATTACTAAAAAAAATATCCATTTTTTAATTAGATCTTTGAATTGGGGGACCTGATTTTTTTAAATGCTTTGTATGTTCTAGATAAAAGTCCTTTGAGACTGTGGCCCTACTTCAAAAGACTGGCCAAAAAAAA
>PVKA01005548.1:11741-89769 GCA_004027165.1 Ctenomys sociabilis
TTTTTTTTTTTTTTTTTTTTTTTTTTTTTTTGTGGAACTAGGGATTGAACTCAGGTCCTTGCACTTGCCAGGGAAGCACTTATTCCACTGAGCCATCTCCCCAGCCCTTACATTTGAGTTTTATAAATGTAAGTGTCACATACAGCTTCTGGTGGAGGTTCACAGCTAGTTAAAGTCCCCCCTAGAAAATCACTCTGGTTCTAGAGTGTTAGCCCAGCCTTGATAATGACTTTATTTAAGTTGTCAAGAACTCTTTCATTCTGTATTTTGTTCTGTGTTGGACTGAGTTCCTGAACAACTGTTGTGCGGAAGGTGGAGTGAAGAAGTTCTCTGTCAGGAGCCTACTACATCTCCACATCAGAGATACCATTTGAAGAAGACTGAAGACCCACCTCACCTCATGGCCCGGTTCACAACAGCCAGTGAAGATTGTGGAGGTACAAAGGCAACTGATCAGCATCTTTTGGGATCGGGTTAGACTATGGGCAACAACTCAAAAGATACTTTTCACTAGATCAGGGGTTGACAAACTAAGGCACAGCTTTGGATAAAGTTTTACTACAGCACAGCTGCACTCAGTTGTTAGGTACTGGCTCTCACAGAGGTGCTCAGGCCACGAGAGAAAGAACTGAATATCTGTGACAGAAACGTCATGGCCCATAAATCCTAACATCTGTACTGCTTGGTTCTTTGGTACCCATCTTGGCTTTCCCTTCTCTGCCAGAAAAGTACAATATTAGTGATTATCCAGCCCTGCTCCTTCTTCTAAAATGAATGGTGTAATATTTTTGCTTAATAGCTGGGTTGATAGGAAACACTAGCAACAATCTTTGCAAATACATTTTTACAAACAGGCTCTGACAGTCTTTTCCCTACTGCTTCCTGTGCTGCATATTTAACAAGTGCTAAAAGTGACCATGGAGGCTTTTGAAAACCCATGTGTGCACAGTCATATACGGGACTCGGTTTTGTTTGGAGGGACACACTATAATTTAGAATTGCAAACATAAAAGAAACTGCCTCTTAGGGAATATTTTTTAAAAGACCTTAAAAGACCTGATTCTTCATTATTCCCAAAGCAGCTTTCAATGTTTTACTCTGTATTTAACCAAAGTTCCTATAAGACTATTAAAAAGAAAACCTGTAGCTGCTGTGAAAATGAGTTAAAATAATAGTTTCTGCAAAATACTTTTAAGTGCCATGGCATTCATCCTTTTGAATTGGGTTAGGAAGCATTGTAACTTGGTCCATCAGCACCAACGTCAGCATACAACAGGCCCAGAACAGTGTGTGTTGGCTCTAAGGTTTAGGGGATGGATACAGAGGATAGAATGGCCTTAATGCAGTCAGCCTCCATACTCTTATAAGAAGTTCACCTAGACCCGTGATGGCAAATCTATGGCATGCATGCCACAGCTGGCGGTTTGCATCATTAGAATCTCTAAAAGGCGTGCGCCATCCCTGCCCCAGACCTTGTCAAATAACACCATCATAGAGAGAACACTAACAGCTTGAAAGACAGCCCAAACAAGAACTGCAGCCTCCACATATAATAATACTTATGCCTATGTATGTATATAACACATGGCACTAAGGGCTATGATAAAATTCTTCATTTCATATATAAAATCAGTTGGGTGTTTTCTCTTGAAAAGGTATTAGAGAGGACAGGGCTCATGCTGAAAACAAAATGTGTTAAGTACCTAATTTTTTCCTAAGAAACCAACAGATGAACCTAGACATTTCCCAACCCTCAGTAATCAACCCACTGTACCACCACAGGCTGGTGGGGCTGGGCAGGGGACACAGAGTTATTTAGTCATTAGCCTTAGAAAAAGGAGAAAAACCCAAAGAAGGCCCCCTTCCTCGATTAAAGTAACAAGGACTCAAAGAGAATCACACTTGCAGGAAAAAAACACGTACCTCAGGAGGGTCCCAGCCAAGGCCCTGGGACCACTGCTGTAGGAGGTGCTTCACCATGGGAGCCACCAGGAAACCTCAGCCTACCACAGTGTCACGGCCTTGGATGGGGCGCTTGACCAGAGTCCCTGGGAGTAGCTCGCTGGCCTCCCAGTCACCGCGGCCTCTGCCTCTTAAAGAGGAAGGTGCCCGGTAGTACCCCAGGAGGAAAGCTAATGGAGCGAAGATTGATGTAGCTCCATCAGAAAAAGCACTTGTTGCTCAACATGAAGTGGAAGCTACCATTCTTGGAGAAAAGGGGTGATCCCATGTGAGGAGAACAAAAAGAATGCCAAGAAATTATTATCCTGCAGAGTCTCAATGCCAACAGATATAATATCCTTGGCATGGAAGGTGGCTGATGAAAATTTATTCATCCCTCAAAACAAAATGAATGGAAAAGGAAAAAAATAGAAAAATGGAAACACAGCTTTTGTAAATAAGGAGGGAAAGAGCAGTTGAAGGGAGGGGCAGAGAATGGGGAAAAGAATCAAGTTATGTCAGGTGCAGGAATGTATGATGTGATTGTGATGTATACTAAAATTTACCAATGAACTTAATTAAGAAAGTGAAATGAGGTAGAGTAACTGTCATTATCTGTAGCACCACTGTGATTACTGTCAGGAAAAGAAAAAAGAAAATTCAAGCAGACCTAAAAGGTCTGCCTCCTTTTGAGGGTGCTAAGATTGAAGAAGTTACCAGCATTAGTCACATGGTGAATACGCTGAATTTCATTGTATGAAAATATTTCTCACAGGTCCAGGGTTCTGCTTTGACCCTATAGCTTGCTCAAAATCCTAGACTTCAAAGAATTCCATCTGAATCAAACAACCATTGGCGCAGTAGCAAAAGTCCTGAGAGAGGGAGGGCTAGACGCAAAGCACTGGTTTAGCTACAAATGCAATTTGCATTTTTCTTTTTTTGCTTTTCTACTATTTCTGTCTCCTCGACTAATCACTTACACTAACACTAGAGCTCTGCATATGCATATCATTGATCATGAGTTAAAAAGACAAAAAGCTTTGGCAAGAAGAACTTCCTGCAAAGAACAGTTCATGCTTAATTGCTTGATCAATTTTGCAGGCCTGTAGCTGGCAGGCGGAACAACAACTTTGGAGATAACAATATGCAGTATAACAGCCATTGTTAATTTCCTATAAAAAAAGAAGGCTGTTGATGAAAATCAAACTCTGAAAAAGAATTATGAGAAAATTGTTCTTAAAAAATACTATAGGTGTGCGGGAAAGTAAGAACAGGTACTCCAGGCTGCTTTTTATTTGCTTCTCGATCTGCCCAAGCTATTTGTACAGAATTATGGAGGAAGAAGAATATAGCTCATGTACTGGCGAAGGTTCTTGACAGGAGTGATTTTGAGCTGCTCATTATAGCTGAAACATTTTTAAAGAAACTCAGCATATTTATGGAGAATAAAAAAAGATACTGCAAAATGGATATTGTTAAAAATGATAGAAACGATACCATGTGAGCATAAAGATTTAGTATTACTCGCCAGCCTTTACTACCTGTCCTTTGACACAGGAGTGAAATAAGCTGGATCTCTCCCAAAACTCACTGCAATCCTAGGCAACAAAAACTGCAAACAAAAAGCAGTATGTGTGCTCTAGCACATAATCGTGGATGACAGCTTTAAACCAATGTCTGTGTACACTGACGGTACACCACGGGCGACCAAGACACTACGAATGCTCAGGTGACAAGCTGATTTGGAACTTACTTCTCCCTACCATTAACCTTGTTGCTAATGAGCGGAATGTATAGCTCATCTGTGAAGAAAACAGTCTGAAGATGCTCAAGAAAAGAGCTCTGAAGTTCAGGGATCCACTGCTCATGAAAATGATTAGGAACATTTCCCAGCATGGCAGCTCAACTAATAATTCTGTTATTGATTATGTTGGGGACCTTGAGGCACAGATTCCTAGAGAAGAGAAAGATTTTGTAACTGTATGTTCGAGAATATTGCCAATCCTGACCATTTCAGGCTTGGACTGGAAGCCAGTTTTTAAGGAGTGTAAG
This sequence comes from Ctenomys sociabilis, assembly GCA_004027165.1. NCBI lineage: Eukaryota > Metazoa > Chordata > Mammalia > Rodentia > Ctenomyidae > Ctenomys > Ctenomys sociabilis. The sequence continues at coordinate 15,735 of PVKA01005548.1, forward strand.
TTGGTTTCATATGTCAAGGATAAAACCAGGTATTGCTGAAGACCTTGTTTTACAAGTGATGATAAAGATTGGAATTGTACCTATGGAAGCCTCTTGCCCTATAATACTGGCTGTATCTGGAATAATTTCTTTCCTTTTAAAATTTCTGAATGCTTAATGAGAAGATGATGAATTTTTGTGTCAGATACTTTATGCCTTCTTTGTTTTCTCTCTCTCTCTCTCTCTCTCTCTCTCTCTCTCTCTCTCTCTCTCTCTCTCTGGCAGAACCGGGGATTGAACTCAGGCCTTTGCACTTGCCAGGAAAGCGATCATTCTACTGAGCAATCTCCCCGGCCACTTTATGCCTTCTACCTGATGGTTCTTCATCAAGCCACCAGAGATGTCAAAATCAAGGAAACACACACTGTAGGATATCTCAGAGATCTGGTGCATGATAAGGGCAATACAGTTCAAAAGGTCCATGATAATAACTAGGCACCATAGCAGAATATGATGAAGAATTCAGAGGAAAAGTTTCTCTAGCATAACACTTAGTGGCTGCAGTTTCTAGAAAGTTGCCAGGTGGAGAAGAATAAGCAGTACTAGTATGGTGAAGATGGAAATAAGCCACACGTTACAGAGGAGACACTCTCAAAGACCTGACCTTTTCTAGAGCTCAGATGGATTAATTGCCCCTGAAGCCACAAACCCAGACTCTCACCTTCACAATTGAGATGTAGTTGGACAGGATTCATTTCCTGGCAAATAACAAGTCTTCCAAGCAGGAGGAAGAAGGGAGAGGAAGAAGAGGAGGAAGAACAGGAGGAGGAAGAGAAAGAGGAGGAAGACTAGAAGGACCTGCTCCAATTGTCACCTCTGCTAGGGAGCTCCCTCAGCTAAACCACAGCATGCAGCTCCACGGTCCCCGCACACCAGGACAGCGGTGGCGAGCCCATGGCACGCACATTGCAGCAGGCTGTTTTTAATCACTAAAAGCTCTCAGAGGCTCACCATCACCATTCTAGGCCTCAGTCACAGTTCTAAGTCATCTCCAGATCAGGACAAACAGGAAATGACAAGAGCAGGCCCTTCCAGATTCTGGCCGGGGGCCACCATCTGCTCTTCAGCACTCTGACCACAAGGAAGCATCCGCCAGCCAACACGGAGCAACCAAGCCCGCCACACCATGCCAGGCCGTCTGGACTTGGAATGGGCCCTGATGAGCGTCCCATTTCATCAGGGAGCACAAAGGGAGACTCGGACCCTGGCACTCTAGCATTCTACCAGTTCTGTGGTAACTCACTGGCCAGTTTTCAGACTGAAAGCTTCTTCTCTGGAGACATGCAAAGCAGGGGAACTACACACAGAACTCCTTTCTCTCTCCAAGCCCCAGCCCTGTCTGATTTTCTCAGTTGGCTCCTTTCCCTCCCTGAGGAACCAGATCCCATGATCTCCGCTTCTCTATGCACTGGGTTTCCTGGACCTGTGCACACCAAGCTGGCCTAGACACCCACAAGGAACTGCCTACCCCACAATAAGACACACACAGATCTGGAGGCCAAACAGAAATATGCATGATTGCAGATGAGCCAGTTCCAGCAAATTCCTTTTGTCTACGACTGACACAGAATGGGCACTTAGTGGTTATGAAAACAAACAAATATCCTGTACCCTGAAAAGGTCTTCTATGTTAGAAAATAGCACACATATGACAGAGGAAGGGGTATTTAGAGTGGGAGCTTAATACAGAAAGCATTGTGGAATACCTCCCCAAATCCCAAACCATCACACCTTCCTGGAAGGGCCAACAAGGTAGCTAGAGAGCAACAAGGTCCACGAGAACAGCAAAACAGCATGGTGGAGCCACCAAGGAGATGGCAGAGGAGACACAACTCTACAAACTCCTTTCTATCTGCCCTGCTCTCCTAGAAGCACAGGAAGTAACCGTGGGGTCCATCTCAACAGACTCAGTACAGGCCCAGCTGCTCCCTGGGTCCTCAAGGACTGCTGCTTTCAGAGCATGCTCAAGGCCAGGCCCTCAAGGCCCAGCTGTAAACAGATGCGCCCTTTGTCTCTTAGACTCTCTCTACTTAGATATTCCACTGTAATGGACCTCACCTTCTACAAGGACTCAGAGACAAGAACAATGGAATAAGCACAAAGCAACTGCTATACTTCTTAGCACACACATACACTCTCTCCCTTCATAAAACCACTGCCAAGAATCTGATTTCCCTTATTCTATCAATAAAATTCTGACTCCCATCAGAACACCTTGCATGCATCAATGAAGCACAATATCTACGTGGCTCTTATGCAGACCCACAGCACCATCTGGACAAGTCCTACCCCAGGCCCACCACCTGGAGAACTCACTGTCCCTCACAGAAGGTCTGTTTCCAATTACAGGTCCCAGCAAGGCCAAGGCTCACGCACTAAGGAGTGTGCTGCACGTTCACAATCACTAAGCGCAGTTGGGATCCAGCAGAGAGCTCTGCTGGGTGCTTTCCAAGTGAAGCACCTGACGGTGGGAGACAAATGCCAGGAGTACACAGTTTCCAGACAGGTCACCACAGGGGGTCTTGGGCCAGCAGGGAGAGGAACAAGAAGAAAACACATGGCTGTGCAAGGTTCACTGCAGCAGGAGGGGAAGGGCAGTGCTTACTGCACTGGTGAGAAGCGCTGGGTTGTGCTCTCTTCTGCTGCTTTTGTGATCACAGCAGCACTCACCCGGTACACTGCACTCACTGCCTCCACTCTTCCATTTCTACAATTACTGCATAGATCAGTTAAAAAATAGGTTCACTGCAAACAAAAATGAGAAAAATGTTGCTCTGATTTCATTCCAAGGAAACAAGAATGAATGTTGATCTAATCTCTGTCCTCAGCTCACTCCACGATTCTCCACAGTGGTTGGTAATTTCCCTCTCCGTCAAAACCTTGCATGATACTGCTAAGTGGAACAAGGTTTCTGGCATTTTCATCTAACGTCTTGAACGTTAAAATGAACAACCAATTCAGCGCCTGCATGCGATACCCGTCATTGCACTGTAGGTGGATGACTTTCCTCAAGAGGGGAAAAGGTGACCTACTTCATCTTTTATTTAAATCTGCTGGAAAACCAGAATTTAGTTTTCATCACCAAGTATATTACTGAACTCAACTCCCCTTCCCTTCACTATTTCCCAGTCTTGTACTTATTGGTTTGGTCTGCAGGTTGACACACAGTAGAGGTAACTACGCTAAGCTCTCTGCACGTAAGGATGATCGCTCGCACAGGGGAAGAAAAGCACAGCTGAGCGAGAGATGAGGTGAGCATCCGGGAGAGGCGAGGGAGGCAGGCAGGCCAGAAGGGCTCTTCTCAAGCTGATCAATGAGCTCTGTCACAGGGGTGAGTTTTACTGGGATTTTGAATAGGACAAGGCATACAGCAGCGTTACATCAAAAGGCTAATAAATCACAATTATTTTCTATTCGTGTTATTGCAGTGCGCATCTTCTTGAGTGTATCACAAGCCCACAGAGAAACTGGGAGTACTTAACAGTGAACGCCCACACTTCCGCGACCTCAAGCCTGTCCTTAGCTTTCTGCTGTGCTTGCTCCCTCTCACCCGTAGCCATCCTTCGCTCCATCCACTAATACATCTTATTTTAGATAAAGTGCAGACCTCTCTATATTTTACCCCTAAGCACTTAAACATGCATATCCCTTCTACAGTTGAATATCTCTTTATGATTTCAGTAAAGTAAAATGTACACCAAAAAATGCACGAATCCTAGGAGTATCATTTATTGACTTTTGACATAGTATTTACTCTTGGGAAAAGTTTCTGTCACTCAGCAACACGTTACACAGGCCTTTCTGCTGTTGAGCAGCAGTCCACTATGCAAATACCATGGTTTGCTATCCACTCTTCCATTGGTGGACACCTGCAATTCTAGTTTTTTATTATAAAATTGCTATAATAATTTTTTGAAAACTATTTTGTGAACATAGGACATTATTTTAAGGGCATAATTATTTTGTCTGTCAGGTAAATGTTGAAGAATAAAACTGCTGGGTTGTATATATATATATATCTGCCTATAATTTTTCCAAAGCATTTCTGCCATTATGCAACCCTACTGTGAAAGCTAACTGATTGTGTCACCTTGAGTGAGGAATTGGATCAGCATAGTTCAGGGTGTGGCTGAAGGATTTAGTGAACACAGAAGACCCGCCCTGGGTGTGAGTGACAACAGCCAATGGGCTTGTCACCTGAATGAAATAAAAGGGAAAGGAAGGTAGGCTCCCTTTGGTTTCTTCAGAGAAGCTGCAGTCTCCACCACCATCTTGGACATCGTCTCCTGGCTTCCCGCACCGACCCTTCAACCCCAGCACAGGCCCTTAGGCCTCCTGAAGTGGACTCACACAGACACTACAGTGAGCTCCGGCCCTCAACTGGGTCCTTCGGATCTCAGGCTCAGACAGTTCTTGTGTGCTCTTCCGCACCTGACGCTGGGCAGCCACTGTGAGCCAATCTTGTAGATTCTCATATATTTATGCATCTCATCAAACCTGCTTCTCCAGTGACCAATAAACCCACCAAGACTGTGTTCAGAGCGCCTGGCTGCTCCGCATCCTTGCCAACATTTAGCATTATTGGCCTGGTGTTTTGTCACTCTGGTATGGTGGCATGTCGTTACAAATTTAATATACAGTTTTTAGATGACAATAATGATAAAGACTTTCTCCTCTATTTGTTAACTCTTTTAACTCATTCATGAAGTTTTGGCCTCTTTATTACTAAGTTATGTGACTGTTTTTTATGTCCTAGATATAAATCTTTCATCAGATAAATGTTTTGCAAATATGTTTTTCCCTCAACTGGCAGCTTGCTTAACAGTGTCTTTTGATGAGCACAAGTTTTGAATTTTGATGAAGTCAACTATATCATTTCTCATGGTTATTGCTTTCCATGTCCGGCCTTCGAGATGTTTGCTTATACCTAAGTCCTCTGTTTTCTTCACACAAGTATGTTCAAGTCTGGGTTAGAGTCAATATTTTGATTCATTTCTTCCCATTCATCTCCTGGAACAACTTCTGAGCACACAAACTTGGCTTCTGCGTCCCAACTGTCCCCTCACGCGAAACCCCACTCTCCGCCTCAGCACAAGAAAAAGCTGAATGAACAAGTATTTCAGGCTCTAGACAGTTAGGATCTCTCACTATTGCCCTGTTCTTTGGTTAGTTTTAGTTAAAAAAAAATTTAAAAACTAGAAGACTGGGACAGTCAATCTAGGGCTTCTTCAATTCAGCCATTAATAGGGCCGTGGAAAGAGCTACACACCCTCTGCCTCATCTGCAGGGATAAAAAGGACTTCACAACCCTGGTTTATGCCATCCTTCTCCTATACATGAACTTACAGGCATCTACTGGAGTGTTTAAGGAAAGCTTTGTTTTCCTTTATAAGCTTGTGCTTACTGGAGCAGGGGAAGGGCAAGTTCTGGAGAAAATGAAGCTTCAGGCTGGCGGCCAGGGATGCATATGCAGCTGTGTGTTCTCTTCCCCATTTAGGAAAGGCCTTCCCTGCTCTTTTTCTAGTTCTCTTATTTAAGTGTCAGCCAGGCCCCAGGGATGGGAGCTTTCTTCTTCCTCCAGCCTCAGAAACTGCACCTCTCACCTCCGTTTCCCTCAATACTCGAAATTCCTAGTGCTTTTCAAGAGTGGCAGCACCTGTCAGGTGCCACCTCAAACTAGTTCCTTCCACTGTGCAAGTCAGGTAATCTGCTTAGGTAATCAATACTTGCAAACTATAGGGTCAAATGAAGTCCTTACAGGAATCTATGATTCCAAAGGCCCGGAGAGTTCTCAGTTGGGGGAAATGTGTATTTAGTTTTCCTTTTGGTTCCCTTCCACAAGTTTTGCTTTAATAGAAGGACCAGAAATGAGTTCTGAGGGCAGAAATAAAAACCTGTCTCAACATGCTACTTCTTGGCTACTGTGCTCAGCTTCTTCTTGCTGCCACCCTTGGAGGTGAACCTGTCGTGCCGCTCTGGCAAGATGTTCTGCTCCTGGATTAGCTGCATGGTTTTGACCCTAGTCTCACTGCAAGGACTTCAGCTGCAGAGTTTCGCCCCAGGCCTGTATAGCAGGCTTGCGCTGGATCTGGAGGGATCTGGGGGGGGGGGGGGCAGAGCACAGAAACTCTCCCACACACTCATGGAGCCTGGGCTTAGGTGGGTCTCTGGGGGGCTCCCAAGAGTGTGATGGAAGTTCTCACTCACAGGGCAGGCTTGGGCTGGCTCTGGAGCGGGGGTGGGGGGCTGTCCGGACAGCAAAAGGTCTCTCTCCGGTGGCAGTCCTGGGCTTGGTCCAGTGGGCACCTGAAAGTGCAGAAGCTCTCCCACACACTCACAGAGCCTGGGATACAACCCTTTTCTCCTTGAGGATGTGTGAGTCTATCCACTGCCATGCGTGTACTGATGGTGGGCAGGGACTGTGTCTTACCCACCTTCTGTACCTGCCTACTATTCTGAATACTTACTAGAAAAATGGATCATGAAGCAAGCTTGGCTGGGGACAGGTGAGCCAGATACCTTCTGTGGCCTTTTCTTCTCCTCTAACCAGGACACAAATACCAGGCAAACAAAACAGAAAAGGACTAAGAAGGAAAAGAATTCTCTCTCTAGAGGACGAGGGCTTGCACCCCAGTTCTCCATAAAATGAGGATTTTATGGAGAAAACAAGTACAGTGTTTCTCACCAACCTCCAAGTACTGTAAGACCAAGTCAAGACGCACCGGTGAGGCTTTTATCAAATGCATGGCCATCCTGAGGTGCTGGTTAAGACTCCGCACCTCACAGTCCCAGGCACATTACCAGTGCTTTATAGAAGTCTGACAAAATAATTGATTCAAAGAAAACTATGGTCTTCACAGAGGAAAAAAGGGGAAGAAAACAATGGACAATTTTCCATGACTAATTCCAATTCTGAATATTAATTTCATGGAAGCTAAGAAACATAAGACACAAAGAAATTCAAAATCAAAATCCAACTCAGCCTCCTTCTACTGAGGACCAGGCCCTGGAAAGCTAAGGGCAAGGCTCAGAGGCTGTGGGGTTAGAAAGGCATAGAGAGCACAGCCACCCTGTGCCAGACCTGCGTTACTGGTGTGGTTTCTGCCCCAGCAGACCCGCCATTGAGGTAATGCTTCATAACAGCTCCCTGCATAAAAGGAGATCACATGCTGATGAAACGGACTTGAACACAGTCTATTAGCTGCCACCTGCAAAGAGCCACAAACCTATCAACTTACAAAGCCTTAAAACTGAAGAATTAACTCATTTCACCAATAAAGATCCTGTCTGAACCACTTTTCCATTGCTGGGACAGAATACCAAAGACTTACAAATTAAAGGAGAACAGATTTAACCTTGGTTCGTGGTCTCAGAGATTCAGCCCATAGCTGTCAGGCTCCAAAGCAGAAACACTGCAGAGTGAGCTGGCAGAAGACAGCTGCGTACCTCTCGGCAGCCAGGAAGCAGAGTGAGGGGGGAGAAGCAGTGAGGGAGCTGCACCTTCAAGGGCGCACCCCAGTAACACTTCTTCCAGCCAGGTCCCGCCTCCTAACACACAGTTAGCCATGAACTCATCATTGGAATCCACTAATGATTATGGCACCCCCGTGACCAATCATCTCCCAAAAGCCCCAACCTTGAGCACATCAGATTTCTGGGGGACAATTCAGATCTAAAACATGAAAGGCTGAAATCAAAGAAGTAGTTTGATTCACTCAAGAAAACGGGTATTCCATGGCTGATCCAGAATTTATACCGCAGTCTATTCAATACCAAAGCCCTCCATGCATGCACTGGGGAGATCTCTGAAATATGGGGGACATGAATGGGTCCTCAGGATCTCCCAGTTCAGAGTCACAGCCAGAACCATGACTCAGAGATTCTGACCCAGTACCCACTAGGTATTCCACTGTGACACACTGGAAGCTCCTTTCAGAGCCAGTTTTGTCTCCAGGCCCAGGGCGCCTTCCCCTGTACACGGACCCTTCTCCTACCATCCACCTCCACACCACGGCTCACATGCGCCCCACAGCTACGCCCTTCTTGTGAGTATGAGGCTCCCTGTTCTAGTACAGTCGCCAACACCCCAAAAGCATTCTGTTAGTTGACCTCTGCAGTCCTTAATGATTGATAACACAGTGGGATTAAGTCACCTACGCTTTCCACGTGTCCTTCCCTTCAACTATAAAGTGGGGTGGTGATAACTGTACCAATCACAGAAGATACTTCTCGAGTGGTAGGAGCTAGCCATTATGCGGAACACTTTACAGTGTGGCATTTAATTGTCTTCACAACTCTAAACCGTAGAGGTTAGCAAACTTTTACTTTCAGTATTTCACTGATGAGGAAACAAAGGCTTAAGAAAACAGTCACTTACCCAAAGTCACAGACAAGCAGTAAATCTGTCTCCCCAAACCTGTGCTCTGAGCCCACACACGACACTACTTACCCTGGCCCCACCACCAGCACCACCCTTCACAGTGACAAAAGACTCTGGGGAAAACTGAGGAAGATGAAGAGAGCAGAGAACAGATGTTGTGCAAACATGCAAGATAACGAGGTCCAGGAGGGGCCGCTTGTCACACACAGCCAGCTCCTGACAGCCACCCCACAGAGCTGGGCCTGGCCACAGTATACAAAAGAGCAGGGCCTTGGAGGACAGACAAGCTTTGGAAGGTAGAAAGGGGGATTCTAGGCAGGCGTGCAGGGTTAGACACGCATAAGGAAGAAAGGACAGAGGATGGGAAAGAGGTGCAAGACCCAGAGAGTCCTACTGCGCCCTCCATACTCTAACTCCAAAATCCCCACAGGACACCCGCCTGCTCCTTCTCTCGGCCCCCCGGCAGACATTTCCTCTGCTCCACTGCCTGCTGCCATGGAAACCCACCCCACATATCCTCTCTTAGTTTCCCAAGCCCAGACTCCAAGGGGCACAGTTTGGTTTATTTATTTATTTGGTCTGGTTTTGTTCATTTTTAAAGACAAAAGGCAAAGCCGGTGTGACCTGAGTACCTGACCTCCTGCCCTCATCCCACAGGCTCTAGCGCAGTGATTATTTGCATAGCTCACTATACAGTAGGATATTTTTACGTGGAAGGGAAAGGGGGGGGAAGGAAAAGGGAACAAGGAAGGAGCATAGAAAGCAGGAAGGGAAGGAAAGAAGGGAGGGAGGGAAGGAAGAAGGCAGGGAAAACTATGGGAAGCACAGAGAATTTCCTGCTGGCCCCGCCGAGCAGGTAAGAGGAAGGCGGACAGCAGGGTGGCTCTCCCCTGTCTGAGCCTGGCCCTCTCCAGAGCAGCCAAAGCTCCTTGAAGGGAGAAAAACTGTGCAGCCATGACTAAGTAGAGGGAGTGCACACGGAGGGGCAGGGGACGCAGACTGGAAGCGCCAAGCCCTCCTCACCCTTTTGCTGGCCTCCCCTCCACGTGTTGTCGCTTCCTCGTCTCCACAGAAAATTATGCTAACAGGACGGCGTGACTGCCCCCAGCACCACAAAGGATCTAGGCGGAGGGCGGAACACTGAGGTGGACAGTGATGAGAACTCACCGCCCAGGTCTCCACTCGCCCACAGTTCTCTGCAGTCACCCTGCCGCAAAGGGTTCCACTACTGGTTCAGGGAAGCAAGAGCACAGCACGAGGGACACGGTTTTCAAGGAGCATGAATTCTAAACTACATACTCTATAGGCAGAGAACCAAAGGTCCAGCAAGAGAAATGGAGTTTACCTGATACTCAAAAGTAAGTCATTAGGAAACATTAGATAAGCAAGTGTGAGAATCAACAGTCCAACTATAATAAAAATAAAGAAAATAGGCCATTAAGATAGCATCAAAAAGAGTTATCTGCTGGGTATGGTGGCACATGCTATAATCCCAGCACTCAGGAAACTGAGGCAGGAAGATCACTGCAAGATCAAGACCAGCTTGGACTACAAAGTAAGCTCAAGGCCAAAAAAAGACCAAAAAGAAAAAAAAGAAAAAAAAAACAAGTCACTAACAGTGTGATGGCATGTGCCTATAATCCCACCTACTTGGAAGTTTGAGGCTGGAGGATCTTGAGTACAAGGCTAGCCTGGACCCTGATAGGGTAGAGAACCCATCTCAAAAAGAAAGAACAAATTGTCAATGACCTGCCAAAAGAAAGGACTGGCCTAATGGAAAGGTGGGATGTGTTCCTAGAGACTCAAGTCAGGGGTCCAGGGATATAGCTAAGTGGCCTAAGCACTTGCCTGCAAACAAACAAATAAAAACAAACCTCTTCCAATTATGGCACCAGTTGGCACAAGATACCCTAGAAGGGTGGAATGGTTTCATAAAATGCAGCATGTGCTCTGAATCAGAATTCAAGATACAGTGCAATTTCTCCCATACAAAGATGGGAAGAAAAGATAAGTCCTCTGATTGCTATACAGACAACCAACTCTAAGATTATCCCAATCACAGGAACTTTAAACCTGCTAGTTTGCAGACCTTACTCCACATGGAAGCTAGAGATGCTTCCACCAAGGTGTACAGCAAATGATGCACTGAATGAAAAGTAGCTTTTGGGCATTTTGACCCCTGGATACAGCTGAATAAATACAACTGGCAGGAAAAAGGAGAATAATCTACAGGTTATCAAGATTGCTCTGATTAGTATTTGAAAATTGAGTTGATTCTACACTATGGAGGCAAAATAATCATCAAAATGCTTCTCTGGACATCTATTAGTACTTTCACTTCGTAAAGAAAACTATAGCAACCAAAACCAGGTCGGACAGGTGGTCATGGTGCTGCATGTCTACAGGCCCAGCTACTCAGGAGGCTAACGCAGGAGGACTGCCTGGGCAACACACCAAGATCCTCTCTCCTTGAAATACAAACAGGAAATCTGAATACCGGAATCCTTCAGGAAGGAAAGTCTGGGTCAGTAAATCGGGCTAAAAAAAAGTCCCAGCTGGCCAGGCATGGTGGTCCATGCCTGTAATCCCAGTACTCAATGTCAAAGGCAGGAGGATTGCAGGGAGTTCAAGGCCAATCTGAACTACATAACTATATAGCGAGCTCAAGGCCAGCCTGAACTAAAAAAATAAATAAATACTAAAATAAATAAATAAATAATAATAAATTAGTCTCAGCCAGCTGAGACTAGACTTAGCTGATATAGCTAAGCCCAGAGGAAATACAAAGTGAGTATTTAAAAAGGAACTCATAAAATACAATTACGATAACCATTAAGTTTTATTAATCTTTCTATAATTAATTCTATGCTACTACTACTACTGAATCCTTTTCTATCATTAGTGGAAATGGAGTTGTCACATTAGGTAGGTATTTGCTGTAGGTCAATATTTGGTTTATCTTAGTTAATACTGTAAAAATAGATTTCTAATATAAAGAGTGGTACATTATTCATCCTTAGAGTAAGCCCATTCCAGGTCAGTCTTGGATGAAATCCAAGTTTCTTCCCGTTGCCAAGGTCCCATAGTTGTTGCTTTATAAGAGGTTTTCTCTGTGTGCCAATACACGGGTTACCTTTATGACATTACAATACTGTGGTCCATTCATGGGTGCTGGGCCAGTTACACCACATCCTTCCTTCCCCAATTAACAGAAGAGGTTAGATCTTCAAATAGAGGCAAAAAGTTATAGTTAGCCATACTCTGAATGTATCATTGATAGCAGACTAACAAAATACATCTCTATACAATGAAGTTTTCTACAACAAAGATCTCTTTAGCAACAAAATTTTCCACTGCAATTGCCCACAAACCTCACAATGAAACAAAACCAACAGAAACACAAAAAGACAAGGCAAAAAAACACCTTCCCATACTCCACAAATCCCCAAAACGCATCCCTGGGGTACTGTGGGGAGGAAAGTGAAAACCACGCAGCTGAGTTACAGTGCTACCGTGGTTCAGAACTTAATTCTTTCCACAGTTCTGGTCATAAACCAAATGGGATTGGAACTTCACTGAATTCAGAGGTTAGATCCAGGGCTGATCTCATGGGGAAATTTGATTCCGTTTTCATCCAATTTGGTTTGCAACCAGAATTGTGGAAAACATTAAGGTTGTGAACCAAGGTACCACTGTATTTGCAAGGATGATAAAGCAGATTAAAAACGGAACAATAAGGGCATTTTCGGTGCTGGGCAGACCGAAAAAAGAGGTAACCAAATAAATAATGACTGCAATAAAATGATCAGGGAGCTTGAACATTAATGCTAATAAAAAAGCTAGCTACACTCAACAACACAAAACTCTAATGAACACGTTAGGAAAGAACTAGAGTGCAAGAAAAGATTCCAAATATAAGTCCAGAAGATTGTGCCTGCTTAGGCAGAGCATAGCAACCAGGTTTTGATCCCAGCATGCCATGCCGCCCCATCCACAGGGCGCAATAAGATGGCAATTGAGACTGGGCATGGTGGTGCGTGCCTGCAATCCCAGCACTTAGAAGGCTGAAAACAGGAGGATCACTACAAGTCCAGTGTGTGTAGTGAGACCCTGTAGACCCTGTACTACATGCATAAAAAGAAAAAGAAATCCAGAAGATTAAAAATTTTACTGAGAGTCTAGGGAACAGAAGCAACGAATGTGAGGACAGAGTATGAGAACTACAAAGGAGGGATATTTTCAATGACCAATTACTCAGGGAAACCTCAAAAACTACAAAAGACCTTGAAAACTGGTCCCCAAATCTGCTAAGTAATGAAAAGAAGACAGATTGGAGTTAGTAAGAAATCAGAAGACAGCACAAGTAGCATTAAAAATCTCAGAAATGATAGCAGAAAGCTTTCAAAATAGAAGGAAAAGATTAAACATATGAGTCAGTGAGGCATATAGAACCACCCAAACTACAAGCAAAACAGAGCTTCTCCACATCATCACTGTCAAAACCCCACAAGCTTAACAAAGGGAGAAACTCTTCAAAGTTGTTAGAGAAAAGCAATGACTTATGAAGGTGGCCCATTAGAATTACAGCAGACATAAAATCAACACCAACTCGAAAGACCAAGAAACATTCTATATACCCAGAATTTAGAGAAGAAGACAAGTGGTTGTCCTAAATTCAGACAAAGTAAATTTCAAACCAAAACTGATCAGAAAAGGCAAAGACAGTCACTATATATTGATGAAGGGAACAATTACAAACATATATGCACCAACTTATAAACAAGAATGCCCCATTTCATAAAATAAACACTAGTGTACAAAATATTAGATTTATTATGGGAAACCTTAATATACTACCGTCACAAATAGATCAACTAGATGAAAAAAATCAGCACAGAAGTATCAAAGTTGAAGAACACCTTCAAACAAGTAAGACTTAGTAGGTATCTAAGGAGTAGTCCAACTAACAGAATAAATATTCTCAAGTGCAATGGGATTTTCTCCAAAATACACCACATGCTACCCCACAAGCATGCTTAAATAAATGAAAAAGAATCTGAATTATCCTGTGCACATTATCAGAATATAGTGCAATTAAACTAGAAAGCAATAGTAAAAGAAACCACAGAATATCCAAACACACTGAAATTAAGCAATAGAAAAAAAAAAAAAACAAGAAAGAAATAAGATAGTTCTTGAATCAAGCAATAATTCAGAACCTATGGAACAAAATGAAACAGTTCCAAGAGAAAAGTTTATAGCTATGAATGACTATGTCAGCGAAATAGAGCCAATCCAAATAAATAACCTAATGATGCACCTCAAGGCCCAAGAAAAACAAGAGTAATCCATATCCACAGCTAGTACAAAGAAGGAAATTTTAAAATTCAGAGCAGAAATTAATGAAATGAAGACTCAAAACAGCAACATAATGAATCAGTGAATTGACCAGCTGGTTCATGGAAAAAAGAGACAAATCCTTAGCCACTCTTACCATAAAAGGAAAGAAAAGAGCCAAATCAATGAAATTAAAAATGAAAAATCACAACAGACTTTGCCCAAAACCAGGAGATTAATGGTAACTAATTTGAGAACCTGTACTCAAACAACATGCAGAATTCAACAGAAATGGATAGATGCATATGAACTGCCAAAATACATATAAACCAAGAGGACACAAAACCTCTCAATAATACGATCAGGATAGAAGATTAAAGAAGTAATAAAACTAACCAAGAGAAGCCCATGTCTTGATAGTTTCACTGCCAAATTCTCTAAGAACTTTAGAGAACATCTAATGCCAATACTCCTAAAGTTATTAAATGAAATTTTTAAAAAAGGGTTACTCTCAAAGTCATTCTTGGATGCTAGGACTACCCTGATTTCAAAACCAGAGAAAGACACAATGAAAAAAAGTGAACTAAGCCAATATCCAAAAGTCCTTCATAAGATACAGGCAAACACAATACAAAAAGCATCAAAAAGACCCATACATAATGACCAAGTACAAATCACACCAGGGATGCAGGGATGGTCCAACACACACAAAATCAACAACTGATGCCTATCAATGATGCAGACAAAACCTCTGACAAAATCCAACATCTTATTCACAACAAATATACTGAACAAAATAATTTCAGAAGGACTTGGTCTCGATCTGATAAAATCCATTTATGAAAAACCTATTGTCAATGTCATATTAAGTGCACAGAAGCAGAAAACTTCCCCCCTACAACCAGGAACAAGGCAAGGATGTGCACTATCACCATTCCTGTTCAATACAGCAATCAGGAAAGAGAAACAAATAAAAGGAAACTGTGTAGGAAAGAGTTAAATTATCATTACTTGCAGAGAACATGATCTTTAAAATAGAAAATGCAAAACTTCTACCAAAAGATTGTTAGAATTAATAAGCAAATACAGTGGCATAGCAGGATACAAAGTCAACACACAAAAATCAATACTGCTCCTGTAAACCAATAATAACCTCACCAAGAAAGAAAGTACAGAAACAACACCACTCAGAACAGCATCAATAAAAACAAAATAGTTAAGAATTAATTTAATCAAGGATGTGAAAGCCCTCTACAGTACTTTGTGGAAGGAGATCAAAGAGAACATCAGAAAAAGGCAGAAAGTATACCATCAAAACAGCCATACTTCAAAACCTGATATACAAACTTAATAACCAAAATAACCAATAGCATTTTTCAGAAAACTAGAAAAAACAATCCCACAATTCATATGAGCCCAAAGGAGACCTGGAATAGCAAAAGCAATTCCAACAGAAATATCACAATCCTGAATTTGAAGTTATACTACAAAACTATAATGAAAAAACAAAACAATAGTATTAGGAGATGGGGAGAAACAGACATGTACATCAGTGGAAAAGAATGGAGAATGCAGAAACAACTCACACAAAATTCAGCTACCCAATCTTTGACAAAGGGACCAAAATTTATGTGGCAGGAAAGAGAGCCTCTTTAGAAAATGGTGCTGGGAAAACTGGCTATTCACACTTGGAAGATTAAATCTAGACCCGTATCTCTCACTATGTACTAAAATAAAATAAAAGTGAATTGAAGGTCTAAGTGGTAAAACAGAATCAATCTGCTAAAAGATAAAATAGGTAAAACTTTTGAAGACCTACATACAGATCAAGAATCCCAAATGCACAAGAAATAATACTAAGGATACAAATGGTAATGTATCAAACTAAAAGCGTTTTGCTCAGCAAAGGAAACAACCAACAAAGTGCCAATGAAAAGAATGGAAAAAAACTCCACCAAGAAGCTACTAGAATTGATACACAAATTCAGCAGCATAGCAGATATAAAGTCAATACTCAAAAGTCAATAGCATTTCTCTACACAGATAACAAACACACTGAGAGGGAAACTATAGAAACAATACCTTTTACAATAGCACAGCAGAAAATTAAATACCTTGGAATTCATCTAACTAAAGAAGTTAAAGAGTTTTTCATGGAAAATTATAGTACTCTGAAAAAAGATATCATAGAGGATTTCAGAAAATGGGAAGATGTACTCTGCTCCTGAATAGGAAGATCCAACATTGTGAAGATGGCCATACTCCCAAAACTGTTGTACAGATTCAATGCAATACCTATCAAAACTACCAACAAAATACCTCCCAGACCTAGAGAAATCATTCTTACAATTTATTTGGAGCCAGAAAAGACCTAGAATAGCAAGGCAATCCTGGCCAACAAACACAAGTTGGGAGGCATTACAATTCCTGACTTGAAATTATACTACAAAGCTACTGTGATAAAATCAGCATGGTATTGGCAACAAAATAGACCTGAGGATCAATGGAATAGACTAGAAGATTCAGAGGCCCCTATGAACACACTCAACCACTTGATCTTTGAGAAATGGTGCTGGAAAAACTGGCTCTCCACATATTGAAAACTAAATCTTGACCCAGATCTATCACCATGCTCTAAGCTAAAGTCAAAACAGGTGAAAGATCTTAACATTAAAACACAGACACTCAATCTCCTGGAAGAGAAAGTAGGAGAAACTCTTGAAGACATAGGGGTAGGCAAAGAGTTAATGAACAAACAAGTATCCACATGGGAAACACTTGAAAGAATTAACAACTGGGACGACCTGTTACTGAGAAGCTTTTGCACGTCAAAAGAAACTACCATCAAAGTGAAAAAACAACCCACAAAGTTTGAAAAAATCTTAACTCATAAGAACTCAGACAAAGGTCTGCTCTCTAGAATTTATAAAGAACTAAACAATATCAGGGCCCCTAAATTTAAAGACCCAATCTAGACATGGACATCCGAGATGAACACACACTTCTCAGAGGATGAAATTAAAGAAGCAAATAAATATATGAAAAAATGCTCCACATCACTAGCCATCCATGAAATGCAAATAAAAACAACACTGAAATACCATCTTACTCCAGAAAGAATAACGATCATAACGAAATCAACCAAAAAGAAATGTTGGAGAGGTTGTGGGGAAAAAAGGAACCCTTCTCCACTGCTGATGGAAATGTAGACTGGCACAACTATTATGGAAATCAGTGTGGAGACTTCCTGAAGAAACTAGGACTGGAAATCCCATTCAAGCCTGCTATACCCCTACTGGGAATTTTCCCGGAAGAAGTGAAAACATCTTATCATAGGGATACCTAAACATAGGTACACACAATTTGTGATAGCAAAATCTTGGAAACAACCAAGATACCTGACACATGAGGAATGGTTGAAAAAGATGTGATATTTTTACACAATGGAATATTACTCAGCTGTAAAGAATGATAAACTCGAAGCCTTCATATTTAAAAGGATGCCATTTGAAGACATACTTACAAGCAAAATAAACCAGACCCACATGTGCAAATATCATATAGTCTCCCTAGTATAACTCCAAAGAAGAATTGCAAATAGAAATGTATGACACAATTAAAAGGAAAGCAAGAACTTGAGGATTGGACAACGAGGAGAGGGCAAGGAGAAATGCTGAGAAACACGACAGAGGCAAGACCATTCACTTATACACACTAGATGGGTAAGACAATGATCCTGGGAAACATCAGATTTTTGAAACTAGCATTTAAGTGGTAGAATTCTCACCCTAACTAACTATATATGTTGATACCTGTGAACCAAGCAACTGCACTGAATTTAACAAAATGTAATAGAAGGGTCACACTCCAAATGCCTGCCATTCTGGTCTTCTAAATATGTACTTCTTGTCATGACATACCAGCTATTACTACACTGCCCTTTTTTAAAAGGTAGTAAATGAAAAATAAGACAAAAAATGTCACAAGGCAGTCATGCTACAATGCTACTATGCTGTATATGGATGGATTTATAAATATCTATGTAAATGCATGTAGTGTTCATTCCTACTTTTTAAAGTTTCTTTTCCTCTTCATATTCTGTATGGAGTTTGGTATCTCAATACTTGATGAAAAATGTTCCATGTTATGCCTATGATGTCTGATATTTAGACTAATAGTGTGGGTAAACTGGACAGCATATGTTGCAGAATAATAAACTTCTCTTCTGGAGGGTTAACAACCTAAGTTTGCAGATTAAAAATCGGAGAAAAAGAAAGGCTGCAAGGTCAGCCAATATTTTGGCCCTAGCCTTTCAAGGTCAGTGAAGACTCAGGACATAGGAGAACCTGTACTGTAACATCATGGAACTCAGTAGTGCCCCAAATTTTCTGATCAAGGAGATTATGGGGCCACAGAGGAATGTGATCAATGATGTAGAGTGTGCCTAAGGAGTCATGGAGAGAAAACTTTCTCTCAGGCTTCCACAGAGAGCAAACTGGTCAAGCAATGGCCGTGACTCATCCACAAGGCTGACACTGACAGCGGATCTACAAAGAGCAGTACAGGGTTACAGGATAAACCCTGAGGGTACCTGACTGACCTTATCTGTTACATTGTTTGTTATGTAAGTCTTGCTTTAACTCGGTCTTAACCATCCAGCAGAAAAGTACAAAAATGGAGGTATATAAAATAAAGTTGTATTAATATACTGAGCTGAGAATGGCTCAAGTCAACAACTTCTGTGGATAACCCACTTCTACTATGGACTGCTGATCTGTGTTGGATTGTTTTATTTAAAATATATATAATTAGCCATCCATGTTGTAAAAATCTGTAACATATGTATCGTTGTATGTTACCCTGTTTATGTCATTTGTTCTCTTTGTTTTTGCTTCTATTTTTCACTCTTCAAGTTAAAATACAAATAAATAAATTTAAAAAACAACAAAAAAGGAAAGAATGGAAAAAGCTTTTGCTACTCCTTAGACAGAGAACTAACATCTAGACGATATAAAGAATTCAAAACAATTATATTCCTCACAATAAAAGGCCCAATCAAAAACCAGGTAACTATGCTTGAGAGGACACTTACAAGTAAAATAAATGACATGTGCAAACATCATGTCGTCTCCCTGGAGTGAGAAACTGAAAGAGTAAATTAGGTCTAAAATGTACAAAAGATTCTGTGAAATGGAAAGAAACTGTTCAAAAGGAAAAAGGAACTAGGATGGGTGAAATGAGAACAGACAGCGGGGAAAAGGGAAAAAAGAAAGGTTTGTGTTAATATCGACTAGAAAATTTTATTTCAAAAAGAAAAAATATTGGAAACAATACAAAATTCCCAAGAAGTAAGATGATAGGAACGCAACAATGGCTGTTACATTGCAGATGGTGGTCTTCAAAGTAGTTGTTCAGGTACCAGACATGAGCATGCAAAACTGGTCAAAAAATTAAGCACGAGGAAAGGAGAAAAGAAAGATAGCAGGAAAGAGAAAAAATATATATGATAGCTGAGAGAACTGTGCCATTAATTTCTCCTCATTTACACCCAGATCTTGTACCCAGATCAACCACTTTACAATAAATCTAAGTTATTAACTATTATTATCCTATTACTTGTTATGAAATTTTGTTTTGCCTTTTTCCATAAGAAACAGATAACTTAAATGAACAGACACTTCTCAGAAAAAGAAATATAAATGGCCAGTAGATACATTAAAAAAATGTTCATTATCTCTGGCCATTACAGACATACAAATTTAAACAACACTGAGACTACATCTTACTCCAGAAAAAATAGCTATTATCCAGAAACCACATAACAAAATGGACTAGTGAGGCTTAAGGGGGAAAGAACCCAATCAAAGAAGGTGCTTTTCATTGTTGGTGGGAGCATAGATTAGCATGGCCATTATGGATGACAGTATGGTGATTCCTCAAAAAATTAAAAAAAGAAATTCTATCCAACCCAGCTATTTCCCTTCTAAGTATTTTCCTGAAAGGATTAAAAACACAAGTTACACCTGCATAGTCATTTTTATAGCAGCCCAACTCATGACAGCTACACTTGGAAGCAGCCTCCATGCCCATGAATGGAGAGATACAGAAAAGTCACATTTATACCCAATGAGTACTACTCTGCCATAAGGATGGATAGATTTCAGTCATTTGTAGGAAGGATGTAAAGTGAGATAAGTAAAATACATAGGCTTAAATATGGCATCGCTTCTCTTATATGAGAAATCCAAATATAATTGAAGAACAAAAGATAGGTAACAGTGGGGGTGAAGAGAAGGGGGTTAAGAAAAGAATAAAGAAATGTCACGTACACATGTCAACTCCTCATGCAGAATACCACAAACATGCAGCAATTAAAAGACCATAGAACATAGCAGTAGATGTCTTGTATATCCGAAGAGGACCAAGAGACAGAGGAGGCAGTGGAGAGACACAAAGCAGAATTACGATGCACTGTGCACATGTACCAACTCTCCACAAGGAATGTGTCCTACAAACATATACTAATATAAATAAATAATTCTTAAAGGATGCAAACATGATTAATTAATAAAATGAGCACTGTAGCACTTCAGCTGTTTTCTCATTTTTTAAATATATTTTTATTTATATGTCAGTTGTTTGCTTCCTCCCCTGTTTTGATCTTACATGCAAGTTACTCAAACTTGGTTACCTTACTGAAGTACAATTTAGTGCCTAGGTAACAGTACTTAATAGGGCAAATGGCTAAATTTAAGGAGTAATTAATATAGCCACAGAGAAAGACAATGGCTTCTGGGACTGTGAATCTCCTCACTGAGGAATAGTGAAAACTTCTTTCCTTGTAACAAAATTAACACTACCTTGTTAGACAGAAATATGGGCAGTTACGCTTTTGTGCAGAAATTCAAATGTCAGAAGGTGTATAAGAAGCCAAGAACAAAAGAAGTAGGCTGCAGTTACAGATCAACTGCTCTCAGCTCCCACTGCACACCTCTGGCTTGAATGAAAATGGATCTGATGCTAGACAGAACAGCTTGTGCCTGTAATCCCAACCCTCGGGAGGCTTATGCAGAAGGATCTTTGGGAGTTCAAGATCAACTGGCACTACAAAGCGAGCTCAATGGCAGCATGAACTGGCATGGTGAGACCCTGTCTCAAAAAGGGAAGGAGGGAAGGAAGGAGGAATGGAGGAAAGGAAGGAATGAACAAAGATAGAGACAGACAGACAGACGTACGGACGGACGGACAGACAGACAGACAGACAGACAGACAGATAGATAGATTGATTGATAGATTTGACTCTTGTAAATATTCTGCCTTGGTCAGGTGGCACAATGCTGAACTTTAATGAGAAAGCACGCTGGAGAGAAACTGCTACCTGAGTTCTGCCTTCCAGCCTGCTCGCTCAGCAAGTGCCATCGTGTCCCGCTCAAGGTCCTCCAGCACATGGTGGCCAGCAGCACTCACTGGCCAGCATGTTCTCCAGCGTCCCTACCCTCTACTTCAAGGAGTTTCCAAACGAAGTGCCTTCACAGGACAGCCCCCAGATGGGAAGCTTTCCTTGCCACTCTAGAGCGTGGACTCCCAGCAAATCTAAAGGAGAAATTTCCAGCAAATTCCACCAGGGCAGGACCACAGTGACTTCTCTACCATTACATGACACCAAAAACAACTTCTCTGCCATTCAGTGAGCCACAGCCAAGCCCCCTGTGATGAGACCTGGATCCCATCCCTGAAAAATGTGCTCCTCAGGGGCTCTAGCTCAGCCCTCGGGTCCCGCGCTGTCCAATAATCCCATCTCCTCTCGAGTTTTCCCGTGCTTTTTACTAGCCAACGTTTCATTTCTTAACTTCCACTTCATCTAATATTTTCATGGTCAGTTTTGGTTGTTTGAATTACTGTGTGGCCAAGTGCGAGACTGAATAGCCTACCTATAAAAAAGGTAAGCAGAGAATCTTCTACCATTACAATGTAAAAGGAAAAAACTTCCAAAGTGCAAATTCTTAGTCCCAGCAAAGCTGAGCTCTTTCTGTAGGAGTGTTTGGTCAGATTACAAGATGCTTTACTCCAGTTATTTCAGTCTCACTGAGAAAATTCAATGACTGAAAACCCTCTTACACTCAGAGCATGCATTAAAGACTCCAAAGAACTCTCTCATTCTGTTTTATTTGAATCCATACACAAACACAAACTGTGCCAATTACACAGATGAACAAGAAGAGGCAAATGTTGGCTGAAGTATCTTGTCTCAAGTCATACTCAGTCAGATGTGGCTCTATAATTAAAAGCCCTAACTTCTTATTCTAGTACCAGACCCTTTCCTCTCTAATAAGCATGGACAACCATCATTTTAGCAAGTGAAAAAGCAGTGGAAAGAGAGAAAAATAAGGACGCCCTTGTGAAAGGAGAGGGAAGTTACAATACTGCCATTTACTCTGCGGTCAAAGGGGAAATGAAGTTGAATTGCTAGAACCCAACCCACAGTGTAGAAAAGTCATACTAGCTCTGTCCTACAACTAAGCACTTTATGTTGCAAACAATTTAATTTACAAACTCAATCCCACTCATTTAGGATTAGACACATCAAGCTCAGCAACACGCTCTATGCAGACTCCTTGTACAGAAGCAAGGTGCCTCCTAAACTACACACTCTACTGCCACTTTGCAGAAGTCAGACTTGAGATTCGTCCTTCAATCCTACAGAAACGCACTTCCCAGCTTGCTCATTCCCTGCCCATTGTGGCTTGGGTCTAGATATGCCTGAAAGCCTCATGACATCATACGCGGTGGGCTTCTCGGAGGTGGCTGCTTACGCTGCTCTAGGGTATTATAAAGGTTGATTCATTGTGTCAATAGAAGTTTGGAAGCTTGACGAGGTGACCCAGCAATCCTACATTCTAGGCTGTAGATCTGCTCAAGGGCCGCTGTTTACACCCTAGCGTGGAGGAGCCCTGCCCTGTCCCTGGGCGGCAGCCTGCACACAGTATAAGGGAGGAAAAACAGTTTTGCTATTCCCTTTTGCTCTGCTGCTTTTGCTGTCTTCTGCTGCCCTGAGCTCTTGCCCCATACCCTTCCACCCTGCCTTGGAGCAAGGTGATTAAGGACTGAAACCTCCACAAACTGTGGGCGAAATAAACCTTTGCTGGCTTCATTTGGGGTGTTGGGTATTTTATCCCAGCAAAAAGTCACAAAGACACTGCCTCAAAGATGCTGACTGACTTCTACTTTTGCCTATGATGACATATGGGGCATTTATATTCTTGCCTTAAGCAGCTAGAAAGCAAGAAAAAAAAAAAAAAAAAACCATGAGGAATATTTTTAAATATTCAACAGACAGTGAAAATTAATCTTTGAAATAAGAAAATCCTCTCATGTCAACTGAGCCTATGCTTGCTTGAACTTTCGGCCCGGAGATCTGTTTTGGAACATGGAACAGAGAACAAGTATTCTGGAACACAGCTGCTTCCCTGTGTTGAGCAAACAGAATGGGCTGCACTCACTCCATGTAATGGCCAGACACTGTAAGACAACGGACCCAGAATTCGTGAAGGGAGAACAATCCAGTCTTCGCTGAGTACTGAGTCACAGATGTGAAGTAATAATCCACAATGCTAAGCAAAACACAATCTTAAGTTGTGAACTGGATGGTTCCCAGATTCAGAGGGCTAGGAATCATTTGACTCACCCACAAGAGTCTAGAGTTTGTTAGGCTTTCAACAGAAATATACAGAAAGTTATTCTAAATCCACTCTAATAAGCTGCAAAAACAATATCTGAAAGGATCACTATGAAGGACAAGTAACTTAACTGGCAACCATAGTAAGACCTACACTCTCTGAAGAAATAAAGAATCCAGGCACTCATTATGTCCATAACACAAGCAAAAGTTACTACGATTGCTATGAAAAAGAAAAATGGGACCTACAAGCAGTTTTTCAGAGCACAGAAAACAGAACTATAAATAATAGAACAAGCTAATGAGGATCTAGAAATGATCCCAAAAATAGAAACAGATCTATAAATGATGGAAAAGCAAACAAGGATCCAAAATCAGATATTATAACTTTATTCAAGTACCCAAAGAAAAACACACAGACAGAAAGGGAAATATAAAATACTAAGGAGAACCAAAGCAAATCTCCAATAGCTCAGCAGACTGAAACGCCTACTTAGGCAGGTGCGGGGACCAGGGTTTGATCCCTGGCCTGCCGTGCCAGCCCCGTCCCCTGGGCACACTGAGATGGCAACTGAGACTGGGCATGGTGGTGTAAGCCTGTAATCCCAGCGCTTGGGAGGCTGAAAACAGGAGGATCACTATGAGTGTGAGCTACATAACGAGGCTCTATAGACTCTGTAGATCCTGTATTAAATCATAGGGGAAAAAAAGGAAATTTGGGGAGGTGAAGATACCTAAATAAAAAGCAAAACAATTGCCCAACAGAATTAACAAACCATTAAACAGAAGCCAGATAAGTATGCCCAAGAGAATTCTAACCCAAGCCAAAGCCTATATCTATAAAATTTTACCATGCCCATTTTTTTTATTATTATCTATGGATACTTTTGTGATATGATGTGAGAGTTAAATAGCTGTAACAAACATAACTAAAAAGCATGAAATACTTGTTATGTGGCTTTTTACAGAAAAAAAAAATTGCTGACCCCTTGGCCAAACACTACAGAAGAAAAGATTAATAAACTTATTTTATAAGTGTAGCAATAGATATTATCTAAAATCAATCACTTTTTAAGCAAGATGAACATAATCTCGATGATTTATTGTCAGCATTTGCTGGCCCAATGTAACCAAAGCCCTGGGAGAAAGAAGTATGAAACAATTTACTGGCTGAAAATTTTGTAAATTTGAAAACTGTAATCCATATATCCAAGAAGCTCAATAAATCTAATCTTTGTCATACAGCAACAAAATATTTTCACATTTAAATGAAATACCCAAAACCGATAGAAAGAGAAAAAAATCTTGCAATCAATTAAAGACAAGAATTTACATATTATGTATACATATGAAAAGAAAACTTTTTAACAGAAACTGTAAACTAGAAGACAATGGAACAATACCATTGAAAAGCTTCCAGGAAAACTCACCCTAAAATTCTATATTCAATGAAAATATCAAATGATGGTAAAATAAAAACTATTAAATAAAATTCAAGAGGTTTATCACTAGCAGGAATGCATTAGGAAAGTTAAAGTTCATATATAGATATGACACTAAGTGGTAATTTTTATCTGCAGAAAGAAATTAAGAACCCAAAAGTGTTACATACAGTAAATATAAAGTACTACATTACAAAGAAAAAAATCAGAAGTATAGTTAATAAGGAAGGAGTAGAGATAAAATGGAATGCAAAATTATACCAAACTATATCCCTACAAAAGGCAGAAACAAGAAAAAGGGTCAAGAAATAGAAAACAAATTCCAAGATGGTAGACTTGAATCCAAAATATACATGACTCAAATACTTCATTTAAAAGGCCAAACTGAGTAACAGGACCCAACTAAAGCTGGTGGCTCCTAGTTAGGTGCTGTCTCATTTTATAAAATTTCAGAACAAAGAATATCAACCAAGAAAAGGACAGACATTTCATAATGATAAAATCCCCAAGAAGACAGAGCGACTGGCTAGGGTTTGAGTGTGCCCACCAAGAGCTCACGTTCTGAACACCCCGTCCTCGGTGTGGCAATGTTAGAGGGTGGACCAGAGGATTAAGGATGTAGAGCGAAAGCTGGCAGCAGGCCACAGGCTCTTGGAGACCTGGAATTATGACACCTCGAGAAGTAATTGAGAAAAAGGAGAATAGCTCCAGGAATCCACAAAGAACTAAAAAATAAATAAATAAATTTTAAAAAAAGCTAAAACTCAGAATGAGGTGGGAAAAGAGACAGCCTGAAATGTCAACCCCAGCTCCAGTGGAGAGTAACCTGACTCTGTAAGCACCAGCTAAAAGCAGAGAGGGCTTGTAGCCCAGTGATAAACAATGGACAAACAGCACTAGCCAACACACACACACACACACACACACACACACACACACACAGCCCAGCCCACTTAATATAAGCTGCAAATTCAGCATGGAGTTTTATTCTAAAAGTGATTCCTACCATACGGCGTGTTAGCTTGGGAGAAATAATCAGTCATAGAACTTACCATATTTATGAGTAGTATAATCAGGAGCCACTTTGTCAGGGGGATTGCTGATTAAGACTGAGCTACTCTGGGAAACTGAAATCACAGAAGAACCAAATACATGGTGTTTGAGGTCACCACCAGGGACTGGTGAGACACACACATGAAAGAAAGTCACAGAGAAGGGCCAGTCTAGTCATAGAGCCTCTGAGAAGCTTAAGGCATGGAGAGCTTAGGCTGTGAAGAATGCAGTGGTCAGCAGCACCATCTTCTGTGCTTAGGAGCCTGGCCTTCTAGTGTGGTTTTCTGAGAGGGCAAGAACTGTAAGTGCTGGAACCAAGCCCAGTGGGTAGGTTGGCTCCCCTCACCGCCTCCCTCCAGCACAGAATTCAGTGGTCCGTTGGCTTTCACCACATGCCAACAAGATCTGCCACATCCCTGGGTGTATGCACTGTGGGCTTCAGAAGCGAGTTTGGCAACTCACAACGCCACAGAGCACAAAGCTAGTTGCAGATAGTAGTGACACAGGGTGCACACAAAAACGCAAACACTAAAAGCCTCAGCCTTGGGGAAGACAACACATAACCACTGACTGGTAACCAGCAATCACACATGAAACTGGTTAAGTGGATGCAGAAACACAACTAGCCTTAGGTGAAACTTAATGTCTCCTCCTTATATCTGGTGGATTCTAATACCATAGGTCCTGGAAAAAACAACCCATTATTATTACATTCATTTGCTTTCTCCTCTCTGAGTTGTGGATCAAGCCCTCAAAAACAGTATAGACACCAAGAAGACCTTAAATAAAAGATGAAGAGACATTCATCCTCACAGATGCATAAATTTCATACAAAAATATGAAAAACAAGGTACAGACTTGGAGCACAAGCTTGTAATCCCAGAACTGAGGAGGCTGAAGCAAGAGGATGACTGGGAGTCTGAGGCCAGCCTGGGCTACATAAGCAGGTTCAAGGACAGCCTCCACTACATAATGAGACCCTGTCTCAAAAACAGAAAAGGAAAAACAAGGCAACACGATACTTGCAAGTGGTCATAATTCTTAAGCAACTGAATGCAATATTATAGTGCAAGAAATGCCAAAGAATTTAAAAGACTCATTTACAAAATGATTTAATAACTTCAAAGAGGATACAAATAAATAGCCGAATGAACTAAGGAAAGCAATGCAGGATATAAAAGAACAATTCAACAAAGAGATTCTAAAGAAAAATGAAATATTAGAAATGAAAAAAATAGTTTTAATGTATTTGTTACAGAGTCTCCTATGCAGCTTGGACTCATAGTGATCCTCCTGTTTTCAGCCTCCCCAGTGCTGGGATTACAGGCATACACCACCATTCCCAGTCTCAGTGGCCTGCTCAGCATGCCAATGGGCAGCGCCAGCGTGGCCTGTGATGCCAGGGATCAAACCCCAGTCCCTGCGCTTGCCTAAGCAGGTGCTTAGTCCATTAAGCTATCTCGCCAGCCCTAGAAATGAAACATTTTTTTAAATTTAGTGGAAAGCCTCACCAACAGGTAGTATCAAGCGGCTTAAAGATAAGGTTAATGAATTAATAAATGACTACACCAATAAAGTAAAGCAAAAACAAATTAAGGGAAAAAAAACACCCAAAACTCTGGGACACAGTAAAAGATAAACTTAGAATTTTCAGTGAAGAAGACAGTGGTAAGGTTCAGACCAATGGTATAGAAAACTCATTGAATGACCTAGTAACAGAAATATCCCACATCTTGCAAAAGATCTAGATATCCAGTTACAGGAGGCATTTAGAACTTCCTTGTGTCACATTATAGTCAAAATGCCAAAAACAGGGCCAGGAGATAGCTCAGCAGTCTAAGCACCTGCCCAGCAAGCTCCAGGTTTGCACTCCAAG
Source organism: Ctenomys sociabilis (assembly GCA_004027165.1). Taxonomy (NCBI): domain Eukaryota; kingdom Metazoa; phylum Chordata; class Mammalia; order Rodentia; family Ctenomyidae; genus Ctenomys; species Ctenomys sociabilis. The sequence continues at coordinate 43,538 of PVKA01005548.1, forward strand.
CCTGGAAGCCTGGGAGGACCATGCTGGTCACCAAAACAGGGTGTGATGGTGCATGCCTGTAATCCCAGGACTGGGGGGGCTGAGACAGGAAGATCACTCCAAATCCAAGCTATGTAGCGAGACCCTGCATCAGATAGATAGATAGATAGATAGATAGATAGATAGATAGATAGATAGACAGACAGACAGACAGACAGACAGACAGACAGACAGACAGACAGACAGACAGACAGACAGACAGACAGATTTTTTTTAAAGATTGGAGAAAAACTAAAAAGGCAAAAATAAGGAACATGGAAATACTACTGAAAGTTCCAGAGAGAAATGTCAAGTCACTCATAGTCTTAAAACCATGAGAATAACTGCAGACTTCTCAGGAACTATAAAGGCAGGGAGGGCATGGGACAATGTCTTTCAAGCTCTGAAAGAAAATTAACTGCCAATCTAGATTACTGCATCTGACCAAGTCATCTTTCAAAATTAAAGGAAAAATAAAGACTTCTAAGATAATCTAAAAAAATGCATGACCATTAAGCCAGCCCTGCAGGAATCTTATACACAGAAGAGGAAAAATAGATAAACTGTCAAGAAGTAGCAAAGAATCAAACAATAGAATAAAAAAAACAAAATGACATGAATTAGTAAGGCCTTTCTATAAGAACTAACTTAATGATCTTGATTCTACAATTAAAAGACACGGACTGGCTGATTAGATTTTAGAAGAGCAACACTCAATTCTTTACTAGCTGCAAGAAACGTCCCCCTAGCAAAGACATACACAGACTGGGAGTGAAAGATAGGGAACATTTTTCCAGGAAAGCCAAATCCAAAACAACCAAAAGTAGCTGTACTCATATGTGACAAAGTGGACTTCAGGACAAAATTGTCAGAGAAGACAAAGTAAAACACTATGTATTGGTTAAGAGGAACAATGTGTCAAGATGTTAAAACTAGCCGGGTGTGGTGGCGCAGGCCTGTAATCCCAGCACTTGGGAGGCTGAGGCAGGCGGATGGTTGTGAGTTCAAGACCAGCCTGAGCTACAAAGTGAGCTTAAGACCAGCCTGAACTTCATAGTGAGACCTTGTCTCAAAAAGACAAAAAAAAAAAGATGTTAAAACTATTATAAATATAAACATAACAAACATTGATGGACCAAAATTTATAAAACAAACACTACTCAACCTCACTGCAAGTGAGTAATAGTGGGCAATTTCAACACTCCACTCTCATCAATATTTAGACCATCCAGATTTTTTTTTAAATTCATAAAGAAACACCAGAGCCAAACTACACCACAGATGAAAAGGAACAGCAGAGGGCCACAGAACATTCCATGCAACAACTGAAGGACAGACACTTTCTCAGCAGCTCACGAAACACTCTCCAAAGTAGGTCATACTTTTAGGATTCAAAACAAGCCTTAACAAATACAAAAAAATGGAGAAATAATTTCTTAAATTTTATCAGACCGCAAACAATGAAAATAGAAATCAGCAATAGCAACTACAAAGGACATGCACACTGAACAATTCATTTTTGGATGATCAGTGGGCCACTGAAGAAACTGGGAGGAAATGTGAAAACTTATTAAGTCAAATGAAAATGAAGGGCTGGAGACAAAAGCTCTGCAGTCTAAGGACCTGTGTGGCAAATGCAGGGACCTGGTTCCATCCTGGCCACTGCATGCCACGCTGGCCCATTCCACGCCGGCCCATTCCACGCCCACCACTAAAACCTGGCCTGGCAGCACACACCTGTAATCCAGCACTGGGGAGGCTGAGACAGAAGGAGCACTGTGTCTTAGCTGTGTAGCAAGATCCTGTACCAAATAAACAAGTAAATAGATAAATACATAATTTTAAAACTGAAATATAACATATCACAATCTTTGGAATGTGACAAAGAAAGTACTAAGAAGGACGTTTATAGCTATAATTTCTATGTCAAAAAATCAGAGTGATCTAAAATAAATATCCTAATGATACATCTCAGGTCTTAGAAAAGCAGAAATCAAAAAGCAAATCCAACTGAACGAAAGAAATAAAGATCAAAGCTGAAACTAAGGAGGGAATAAAAGAATAATGCATCCAATCAATGAAAAAAGTTGTTCTTTGAAAAAATAGAAGAGGACTGGCCAAATAGCTCAGCAGATTAAAGCGCCTACAAGCAGGCGCAGAAGTCAAGGGTTCAATTCCCAGGCCTGCTATGCCAGTCCTGCCCCCAGGGTGCACTGAGATGGCAATTGAGACTTGGGGTGGTGGTGCACGCCTGTAATCCCAGCTCTTGGGAGGCTGTAAACAGGTGAATCACTATGAGTCTGATCTAGTAGTGAGCCCCTGAATACCCTATAGACCCTTCCCTAAAAATACAAAAAAAAAAAAAGGATTGATAAACACTTAGCCAAACTTACCAAAGGAAATAGACAGAAGACACAAATCATACAATTAGAAATGAACAGGGGATTTTCATAACACATATCACTGACAATTCTGAGGATTTTTAGGGACTATTTTGAAAATCTATGTTCTAATAAATTGGAAAATCTAGAAAAAAAAGAATACATTTCTAGAAATACATGATTTACAAAAATTGAACCAAAAGGATATTAAAAAATCAAATAATCCTTTACAAGTAAGTACACTAAAGCAATAATTATTTAAATCTACCCCAAAAAAAGGAAAACCCAGGACTAGACAGGTTCATTGCTGAGTTTTACCAATCTTAAAAGAACTAACATCCATGGTCCTCAAGATACTCCTAAACAGAAAGGGAAGAAACACTCCCAAATTCATTCTATGAGGCTAAAGTAATGCTAATATCAAAACTAGAAAGAAAAGAAAGCTATAGACTAACATCCTTGATGAACATAGATGCAAAGTCCTTAATAAAATACTTGCTACTTCAATTCACCAACACATTAAAGACATCATATGCCATGACCAAGTCAGTTTCCTTCCAGGAATTCAACAGAAGCAAATCAATAAATGCACTATAGCTACTTTCGCTTAATTCAATGAGTAGAAAGATTTGTACTGTGTTTGGACAGGGTATCACGTCTGCTTCTTGTACTATGGATAACCACTAAGATAACAATGTACAATGTATTAATTATTGAAACAGTCCTATTAGTCAGTTTTGATACTGTCTCATTGCTACTTGTTTCTCAATAAAATAAAATTAAAAATGCACAAAATAGAATCAACGATAAAAACCACATGATCAGAAAAATGCATAAAAGTCTTTGGTAAAATTCAATGTCTCTTCAAAATAAAAATCTGGAAGAAATTAGGTATTCAAGATGATGCCTCAATAAAGACCATATATGAAAAATCCACAGCTAACATCATTCAGAAAGAAAAAAATAACTAAAATAATTTCTTCTAAAATCAGAACTAAGTGAAGGATGTCTACTCTATCCACATCTATTCAATATAGTTCTTGAAATTTTAGCTAGCGCAACTAAGAAAGGAAATAAAAAATAAACAAATAGGAAAAGAAAGTATCAAATTATCCTTGTTTGTACAAAATGAGATCTTATTCCTAAGACTCTGAGGACTCTAGCAAAAAACTTTTAAAATTCTAAAGTAATTGAGCAAAGGAGGAGGACACAAAATGAATATTTTATTTTATTTTTTAAACGAATATTTCAAAAGATAATTTTTCTATATACCAATAATGAATAAGCTAAGAAAGAAATGAGAAGAAAAATTTTATGCTCACTAGCTTTCAAAAAATAAAATAGCTAAGAGTCAATCTTAACAAAGAGGTGAAAAACTTCTGCAATGAAAATTTCAGAACTCTGAAGAAAGAAAGCAAATATGACACCAGAAGATGGAAAGACTCCTTGGCCCGTGGATTGATGGAGTGAATACTTGCACAATGGGCATATTACCAATAGCAACCTACAGATTTAATGCAATTCCCATCAAAATGTGAACCAAATTGCTTACAGAACCAGAAAAAACAATCCTAAAGTTTGTGTGGGAACATAAAAGACCCAGAATAGTCAAAGTAATCTCAAGGAACAAGAGCAACACTGGACGACCATAATACCCAATTTCAGTTTACACTACAAAGCCATAGCAACAAAAACAGCATGGAACTGGGAATGAAAAAATAGGCACACAAACAAGTAGAACAGACAAGAGGTCACAGAAACAAACCCACACAAGTATAGATTCTGGACAAAGGAGCCAAAATATACATTGGAGAAAAGACAGCCTCCTTAACAAATAAATGCACTGGGAAAACTGGTTATGTATATGCAGAAGATTGAAGCTAGATCCTTATCTTCTACCTTGTACAATACTTAATTCACCCATTTCTGACAAAACTAAACAAAAAATGGGGTACAAATGAAGGACCATTTTGTATCTGTATATTCAAAATAGTTACATTAGATATACTGCTACTTTCTCTTAATTCAATGAACAGAAAGATGTGTACTAATGGTGTTTGTGGACACAACATCATGTCTGCATCTTGTACTAAAATGACCACTAAGAAGACAACAATATGCAATGTATTAATTATTAAAACTGTCCTGCTAATTGTTTTTGAAAGTGTCTCAATGCTATTTCTCAATAAAATTATTTTTTTTAAATATTAATTCCAAATGGATCATAGACTTAGATATAAGACCAGAAACTTTGAAACTGCTAAAATAGACCATAGGGAAAACACCTGAAGCAAGATGACATGGAGGTGGGTGGGCACAGTCAAAATATATTATGCATATTATATACATTGAACCAACATTTTATAAAATTAATAGGCACCGATAGCAAAAGTACATGAAGTCAACAAGAACAAGACAGAAGTAGCAGGATTTTTAAGGTGTGAAGCCTCGTGTTCTGAGGCCTCTGAGGGTATGTACTCAAAAGCAATTACTAATACAGCTATCACAGGACGTCAGCCACTCTGGGGCTTCCTGCTTTGCCATGTGACCTCCTTGTGCCACACGCACTCTCATCACTCCAATCCCATCTGCTACAGGGCCCGCACCAGAGCCAGGGTCCTACTGCTTGGACTTAGAGCCTTCCAAGCTGTGGAGGCTATAAATCCAAAATAAACCACTTTTATCTGTAAGTTATCTAACCTCAGATATCTCGTTATATTAATACAAAACAGGCTGGCAGACACCCCTCAATTTGTACACACCCAATGCAAAACTTCAAAATACATGAGGCAAAAGTTGATAAAATTGAAAAGAAATTTATAAATATTCCAAATATGGTTGGAAACTTTAATATTCCTCTATAACTGATTAAACAGTTATAAAGAAGACAGGTAAAAGAAATATATATACACAAAAGAATACCACTGTCAAATAATGTAGTTAAGTTTATAGAACCTGATATTTACAAAACATTCTATTAAAAAATATTATCTTAAAACTAATATGGAGACTTCACCAAGACAGATGTTATGTTGAGCAATAAAACAAATATCAATAAATTCAAACAGTTTAAAAGAAGTCAAAGAACACTCTCTACCCAAAACAGAATTATATTAAAATCAATAACAAAATACATACCTAGAAAATCCCAAATACATGAAAACTTTAAAGAACATTTCCAAATAGCCAAAGGTTACAAAAGAAAGATAAGAAAACATTTCAACTAAATAAAGCAATGTAAAATATATTTAAAACTCAGGACATAGTTATCTCACTGCTAATAAGGAAATTTATAGTTGACATTCTCATATTGGAAAAGAAAAAAGGAACAAAATCAGTTATATAAGCTTCTACAATAGAAAAGAGTCAGCAGAAAGAAGAGTAAGAATGAATGTAGTTGACAATAGCAACAGAGGAAACTACACAAGGAAACCAAAATGTAAGGTCTCCCTACAAGCACATATGAAGGGCCAGCCAAACGGATCAGCAGATTAAAGTGCCTGCAAGCAGGTTCAGGGGCCAGGGGTTTGATCCCCAGGTCTTCGGAGCCAGCCCCGCCCCTGGGCAATTGAAACTGGATGCAGCAGTGCGCACCTGCAATCCCAGCTCCTGGAAGGCTGTAAACAGGCAATCACTACGAGCTCGATCTAGTAGTGAGCCCCTGAACACCCTGTAGACCCTTCCCTAAAATACAAAAAATAAAACTAAAAACATACATGAAACCTATAAATTTCCAGCTAGACTGATCAATAGAAATGCAAAAAACAGCAGTATCAGAAATGAAGAGCCTAAGCAATAGAATTAAGAAATATGACAAGTAATTTGCCACCAATAAATTTGACAACTTACATCAAACAGAAAATTTCTTTCTAATACACAGTCTACCAAAGTTCAGATGGGAAGAAACCAAAAATCTAAGTAGTCCTGTATCCATCTAATAAATTGAATTCTTAATTTAAAATATTTCTACAAAGAAGAATCCGGACTCAGGCAACCCATTTGTGACCCCTCCTGTCTCTCAAGAGATGTTCCTGTTTCCCATTCCTATTCCCTAATACATTTTTCTTTTAACCTCTGTCATTCATTCTTCAGTATAAAGGCACACAAACTCAGCGTATCTGACATCTAGCAGGTTGGGAGTTACCTATCTTTCCCCTGTATCATTCTGGAGGTTCCACCAAGATAACTGAAAGGAGGTAAGAGTTTGGTTTTGCTTCATGGGACTCTGGATTGTGATTCATTTAAGGAATCAGAAACTGTCATTCTTATTTGGCAGCTGTATATGCCTTATCTTTTTATGGCTTGATTTTCACCCACTGGTGGTAAATTTAAGTTGAAAGATTATGAAGTTGCTTTGATGGGACATTTTATTTTTGCTGACAGGTGCCTCATTCCTGTTTTGTTTATGAACTTACTAAATGCTGAATTTACTGATGTTCCTTGTTCGACTAGTTTGACCCATTTGGCTATCATGGTTACTGTCTTACCTCACACCAGAAACATTTTGGAAGAGTAATTCTAGCATTTCCCCTACTAGATTTTAATACTACCAAAATGTGAATTTGTAAAACTGGGTTTTTTAATGAAATTTAGCTTATGAAATATGAATGCCTCATAAATTCAAGATACCCTCAGCCAGTTCATTGCAACAGCATGGCTGCCGACCTTACATCTGGGGAGCAGTAGTCACTGACAGTGTGACTCGATTTCCCCTCCGTGCACATGGAAGGGAGTGCTGTGCCCATTCTGCCTGAGTTTCCTCTCTGGTCTGATCTTTCTCTGATGAGGAGTCCATCTCAGCCCTTGAGACTCCCCATTATTGCTACTGCAGCCTAAGAATGATGACACGGGGGCAAGTTGTCTCAGTAACTTACCATGAGAGTGAGAAGAGAAGACTTTCTTTTCTCTGACCTCATTTCTGATCATTTTCTGTCACTTTGTACTGTCCCTTTTTTTGAAGACATGCTTCTTCTAAAGATCAGAGAGAAAGAGAAAGATTCTGAAGAGTTTTTCACCCTAATCTAATCTGTCTCAACTTTTCCCTCCTATCCAACAACTAGAAATGTTCAAGTTGAGTCTACGGCCATACCACCCTGAACGCGCCCAATCTCGTCTGATCTCGGAAGCTAAGCAGGGTCGGACCTGGTTAGTACTTGGATGGGAAATGTTCAAGTTGAGGCTAGAGAAAATGAGTGTTTGTTAACATCAAAGAGAGGGAAGTCATTTTACACATGGAACACATATTTTGTCTCTGGTTCAGATGAGGCAACAGAATTTTGCCCATCCAGGAGAACACACGTGAAGGTGATGTCTGTACCAGTGTTCTGAGCACAATTTCCAGTCCAGAGGGCATGGAAAATTGAATCCTGGGGCCCAGTGGAAAGCACTGACTTTTAGGTAACACCAGAAAAGTTACTTCAGAAGCATCATTCTTGACTGACCAAAACATGTTCAGTTCAGGAGAGAATTTCTAAACTACTTTTTTATTTCACTCCCTCATTCTCTCCAAAAGGTCCCAACCTCCTGTCTCACTCCTCCCAAGTCTGGTTCTCATCATTTATGTGTGTAGGGAAGGAAAGCATTTCACCAATGTGTAAATTGTGGTTGATGGACACTAAGAACAGAGACTCTTAACTTGTGGGCTTCATGTTACAGATACAGAGACACAAAAATCTATAGAGTGGTTTCTAAGTAAAACATAGTTATATCTTGCTACTAGGAGGGATTACCAAGGTTACTGGGCAGATAACACAAATGTCTCAATGACTTCTTTGCCCTGGGGCCCAGGGCAAGATTTTCCAAACCATTACTTATTTTTATCTATCTCTAGAAGTGACCTCTTTTGAAGGTGGGAAGTGCTCCAACCACTTACAAACTGCCTTTCTTTTTCCCTCTCACTCTCTTTCAAATAACTGGACAACAGTTGTTCAGGCATCTTGATCATTGGTTTAATTTTGCTAGCAATGCTTCCTTCTTTAAACATGGTCATTATAGAAAGAATCAGTTCTAGTTTATGCTTTTGGAAACACAATTTGGAATAAGGAATTTGAGTTTCCACAGAAGGTAGGCACATATGTTAGTTAAGCATAAATAATCTGGCCCAACCTATCTACTGAAGCAGGTCGCCTCAGGACACATAAAAACAAAGGGGAAAATAGTGCCCATCGAGGAAAGCAAACGAGAAAGTGAAGTCTCTGCCTAGTGTTCTGGGTACAATTTCCTGTCCAGAGGACATGGAAAACTGAAACTTTAGACCTAGCAGAAAGAACTGACCTCCCCTTTTTGTTTTTTGGGAACTCAATGTCAAATTCTCTTAAGAACTGGAATTTGTTCAATCCTCATATGGTGAGAAAGGGCATGTGAACATGCATGGCCTGCCTGTCCCTAGAGATGAAGTATAATTCAGAAAAATATATTAATTATGATATTATTTTTTTCAACTACAATTGTACTGTAAGAAAGGGGGAAAATGGAGCCAGCCAAATAGCTCAGAAGATTAAAGCACCTGCAAGCAGACACAGGGGCTGGAGGTTCGATCCCTGGGCCTGCCGTGCAGCCAGCCCTGCCCTGGGATGCACTGAGATGGCAATATCAGTTGAGACTAGGCGTGGTGGCATGTGCCTATAACACCAGTTCTTGGGAGGCTGTAAACAGGTAGATCACTACAAGTCTGATCTAGAGTGAGACCATGAACACCCTGTAAGACTCTTCCCTAAAATACAAAAAATATAAACAAACAAACAAACAAACAAAAACTGTCAACGGTCGCAGTCCCCCAAGGATTGCCTCTCTCTTGCCATGATTTCTCTCTAGAACACCTTGCCAGGCCAGCCACTATTCTCAAAGACATAATAACTGGAGTTCTGAAAAAGTCAAAGCCTGTAATTAAGTATGGTTCAAGGGACACAGGAAAAACTGTCATAGTTTGACATGTGGAGCAAGGCAGAGTGGAGCCATGATGGCCCTGCTTACCCCCACTATTTAGAATACATACTTGGCTCCAAGAGTACCACTTTTCTGTGCCCAAATGTGGCCTGCACACTCCCCTTGGAAGCAGTTAAAACCTTTATGAGTCTTCCCCATTAGAGGGAACAGTTGAATGTGGCTATCAAAATAGCAGTTTGGGCTATCAAACAACTGTAGCTATCAAAGCAACAGTTAACATACAAAAAATCTGTAGCAACCCAACCATATACAACCTTTATGCTATCAAACTTTCAGTTCTAAGTCTTACATAAGTGTTACAACTCTCAGTTTTCCTCTTTCAATGTTTTATTTTAAGTTTGGCTACCCTCAAAACCTATACACCTGGTTTTCTATGGAAATCTCAGAAAGCAAAAACAGGGTGTTGATTATTGTGGAGCTTAAAATAAATATTTCCAATGAATTAGCTGCAGGTGATATTGGTATGTAACTAGACATGACACAACCCAAATATCTCTGTTTACAGGGTTAACGGTAAGTTAACAAGATAAACATGAATATGTCTTTAAAGTTGGTACTATATTTCCATCCAGTTTGTTATCTAATTCAGACAGAATCAAAAGATTGGTTTTAACATTACAATGTCTATCGTTGTTGGTCTACAATAACTTAAGAGCTTTTCCTTGGTTAAGATAATACATATGCATTTAAAACATTTAAATATTATGATTTGGTCCTCATGAGTCATCTAAAGCAATTATAAGATATATTTAAGTTAGCTATGAATAAAAAGTTAAGTTTCATATGTCTAAAACAATCAGGTTTTCATAACATATTAAAATGCTCTTGGTTAAATTTACAAAACTAAAACCATGTTTGTTAATGGTGAAAGTTGTTTATGGTGATAAACTTTCAGGCTCAAACATCTAACCTGTGTTCCAGCTATTTGGGATAAAACGTACAGCCAGCCAAATGATACAGATAGGCTTTACGGCTTGTGTTTGTGTCAGTCATGTAAGTGTGTTGTAACAGTTAAAGGAACCTAAACACTATGCAGTGTGAACAATGTCATTCTAATGATTAGATATTAGACATTAATAATCTTTAAAATAAACCTATAAACAAATATGTTCTGCTTAAGTATCACTCTGGTAAGCCAAAATGGTTAAAGGATGACTAATTTAGGTAAAAGTTTTATTACGTCATTTGATAACTTATAATTAGATAACTGACTAAAAATTACTTTATACTAACATGGACATTTACATTTGTTTCAAAAATAATATATAATGATTGTCATGCTGAAATACTATGAGTAACTCTTGATTTCAAGGTTTCTCTGTAAAATTTTAAAATCACTGTTTACATCCCTCAGGGATTTAACTTCTAAAACAATCATGTTAGGTAAGAAATAACAGTCCTCTGGCTGTGCTTTATATTTCAAAGTGCTTGATATCCAAATGAAATTTATAAGAATTCCGTTCATTGTCCCCACTATAATACTGATGTAACTGTTCTTCTTTTCTGGGTGTTCAACAGCTGACGTGTGGACAGCAGAACTAGAAAGGTGACTGGGTTAAGGGAACAGGCAATATTTTGGCTCTTGTCCTCCAAGGTCCACAAAGACTCCAGTTCAGGATCCATAGGGACAACTGGAAGCCCAGCTCATGTCTATGTCCCCCAGGCAAGGGGACCCTTGAAGTGTTCCGGCACTGTGAACCGCAGATGCGGCCTTGTAAGAGTCTGTGCCCACTGATCTCTCCCGAGATCCCATTTCCATGCAATGTTTGCAAACCACTGCTCACAGCCCAGGCGATGGAGAGGTTTGGGTAAAGGTAGGCACCTGCAGCCAGGGGAGCCAGACAAAATGCCGTTGCCAATATCAATTACTGTGACTGCAATAATGATAATGATGACGATGATGATGATTTCATGGGTAATAAGAATGTCAGAGTCATTCCCCTCCCCACAAGGCTTCCTGGCTGGGTGGAATGTAGTATCATAAACCCAGCACTCCTTAGGCAAGATAACATCTGCTAAGCACAGTACAAAGAAAGCCCGTATCCAGGTATGGGGAAGGATCTTACTTTGTTCATGTGATGTCAAATTTGTTCCTCATTCTACTACCTTGTTCTTACAGCAGTCACTGTTTCAGATAAAATACACTACCCCGCCCCTGCACATTTTCTCTGGCTAATAAAAGTGGGCCATCCAAAGAAGTCTTTGTCTTTGCCCATTCTGAGGTACTGCCCTCCCCATTCCCCTGAACCTAGAAATTTTTCTTTGTCTTTCTTTTTTCTTTGCAATCTTTCCTGAGCAGGCAACTGAGGATCTGATCAGCCCTTAGTAGAAACTTAATTGACCTTGATGGGAAGCACAAAGTTCATTTTGCTTAACACAGGTCTCCATCAACCTGGTCTTAAACACCCATCAGAGCAGCACAACCAAAAGATGTATAAAGACAATCTAGTAATAAAAGCCAGATATACCCCAGTTCTTAAAAAAAAAAAAAGCTAGATATAAAAAGGGGCTGCAATTACTGACTCTTTCTGGTACTTCCCAGCTACACCTGCAACTAACCATTGTAGAAAACTACAGCAGAAGCTATAAAAGCTCAAGAAGGATGTTTTAAATTCCTAATCTCAAATTGTCCTTTAAAACCACCAAATTTTCCATCTTCCTACAGATAAAAGGAGATGAACTGATGACAAGAAATAGCAACATACTGGTAACCTCCACCAGCAGAGGAGTCTAAAGCCAACTGGATGTGGCTTTTCCTTAAATCTGCCTTTCCATTCCACTACTCATGCTTTGATTAGACATGCTTTCATTTCTTGGAAAAGCTCTTCATTCCCACCTAGAGGCTGCCAAACTCCACGTGTTCATGCAGATGGAACCAATGACAAATGTGCCCGGTGCCTTTGACCAGGATGCACTGTATTAACCTACAATGGGAGTTCATAACTGCTAAACTGAAACATGTCTTCCAGTCAAGGCCCCTTAGATTACTTCTCTGGAGAAAGCCCCTTACTATGGGCTGCCCTATACTGACCCTTCTCAGCTTGAAAAAGCTAGATAAAAACATTCTCCTCCCCTAACCAAAGTTAGAGATACCTCCTCAAAGGGTGGAATATTATAGACAGCTAAATTAGGTAAAATATTATAGGCAGTCAACAGGGAGAGACCCTTTCGGGAATTAGTGCAGAAGATGAGAACAGACCAAAAACTGTGGCTGGAGGAACATCTAAAGCAGAAGACAGTCACAAAGCAGGACTTACATACTAAGAGACAAGGGGAAGCGAGAAATGATTGATACCACCCCCTTGATTAGTTTTCACAGATATAAGCCATTATCTCATTGGCTTATCATCCTCTCTTGTGCACTAAGACTATAGATTACCAGCCAAGGTTAACGATGACACCCACATGCCCTTGATGCTACTGGGTCAGTTGGCTGATTACAGCCTTGGCCCCTGTGCTGCCACTTCACGGTTTTGTTCTATGAAACTTTCTCAGAGAATTAGACTCACTGGCCACGCACCTGAAACCTCCTAACTCCTGAATACTGTTTCTATTCTACATTCTAGTCTCCAGTAATTTTTCCTAATCTTTAGAAAAGCACAATCTAGACTCACATATTCTCAATGGTAAGCTCTGTCAGAAATTTAAGAAGATAATAATACCAGTCCTGTACAAAGTCTTTCATGATCATTTACATTAAGAAGAAAACTACTAACCGACAGCCCAGATATACCTACACTGAAAGTTATTAACAAGTTAAATTTGATATATTGCTATATTGTCACATAAAAGGATAAGTCAGGCCAGAGATATAGCACAGTGGCACGGCATCTGCTGGCAAGAACTCCAGTACAAAAATTTTTTTTTAAAAAATAAGCCACTACAATCAAGTGATATTTACCCCAGGAATACACTGTTGTTTTAACATTTGAAAATCAGTTAATATTATTCCTTATACTGTTGGATTAAAGAAATAAAGCCATTTAAATAGCTACAGGAAGAAATATTTTAAAAACTCAATATTCATTCTTGGAAAATAAGAGTATTTATTTCCTCAGTCTGAAAAAGGGCATCTACTATGAGCTACATCTTTCTTAACAGCAAAACAATAAATAGCAATGAACAACTGGAAATTCAAATAAATTTAATTTACTACCAGCCTCAGAAAGCAGTTAACACTTAGGGATGCATTTATCAATGTTTGTAAAAGAATAACAATTGAAATCTATAAAACATTTATATCAGATCTAAGTAACTGATAAGAATATGTGTTTATAGTTCAGAAGATCCAGTACTATCGATTCTCTCTACACTTGTATACAGATTCAATGCAACCCTGATCACATGCCCAGCAGGACATTTTTTTATATAAATTAACAAAATGATTGCTAAGTTCATACAGAATTACAAAGGACCAAGTCTAAAGCAAGAAATCTTAATCAACCCAATATCCAGTTACACCGTGAAGCTTCAGCAATCAAGACAGGGTGGTATAGGGATAAGAATAGATGTACAGAGCAACGGGAAGAGTAGAAAGTTGAGAAATGAAGTCATATGTGATGGATGGATTGATGGATGGATGGATGGATGGATGGTCCTGGATATGGATATTCAGATTAAAAAAAAAAAAAGTACCCTGCAACTCTTACTTCATACTCCTTACATAAAACTACTTCAAAATGGACCACAGGTGGAAGCTAACACATGAACACCTGGGCTTTTATCCTGAGGCTCCAGGAGAGAACCTGCTTGGTGGATCCTTGGAGTTGCTGGCCCCATTCGGTTCCACAGGCCTTCGGGCCTGGGGTCTTTCTTTCCATGGGAGCTGTCAGATGGACACCCTTCCCATCTCTAGGAGGGTGTCGGCCCTGCCCAGCTCACTGCCTCATTTCTCCTTTTCAAGGCCAGCCATGGTGAGTCTGGTCTCTCACTTTTTGAATCTCTGACTGGTTCTTATGTCCTCATTTTCTGATTTTAACACACCATGTGCTAATGCTCCACCCTTCCTACCTTCCAGTTGATTAGCAAGTTTAATTTCATCTGCAGATTGCATTTTGCCCTGCAATACAGCACGCTCACAGATGTATCCCCAGGAGCAAAAATCATAGGACTATACCATTTGACCTAGCAATTCCAGTCTTTGCTATTTTTCCTAAGATAATAAAACTGCATGTTCAAAAAAAGACATATAAAAATGTTCACAGCAGCTTTATTTATAATAGCCAAAACCTGGTTACTTTTCATAGTCAAAACAAAGCTTCCAATATTTGGATCCAAACATCTAGCAGTAGGTAAAAGATAAATTGTGGTGCATTTGCACCATGGAACATCAGCCAGCAGTGAGGAGGACAAATTTCTGGGACAGAACGAGAGCACATTGTGTATCATTTCATTATCTAAAACTCTAGGAAGGAAAAACCCAATCTATAAAGGTGCAAACAGAACAGTGTTTGCCTTGGGTCAGGAAAGAGGACAGGGACTGACTAGACAGGTTACAAGAGAGCTAAATAGCCATGGAAATGTGTATTTTCTTCTTTTTTTTTAACTTTACTAAATTTATTTATTAGTTCTAGCAGGATTTTTTAATCTAAAGGGAATGCAAAGTAGTAAGGAAAAAAACCACTCCAAACAATACAGAATTTCTCCAAACAATAGGAATTTCACAATGCTTGCAATATATTGCATGTTGCCTCCAAATTAGTTGTTCCAATTACCAGATATAAGAATGCAAAATTGATTTTAAAAAAGAAAAACAGTGCTTGGGAGGCTGAAAACAGGAGAATCACTATAAGTCACATCTAAGTAGTGAGACACTGTAGATCCTGTACTAAACACACTCTCAAAAAAAAAAGCAATTAAAAAGGACAAGTTAAAAACAATTTAAACATCAACTGCTCCCCTCTGTAGACAAGCAAAAATGAGCAGTGCAATTATCTAAACCATCCTGTATTCCCACATAAATACACGAGGTGTCTATTTTAATTGAGGTGGAGATTACAAAGGTGATTACCTTTATCTGTCTGTATACTTAAAGGTATATATTTCATCACATATAAATTATACATTGGTCAAATCAGTGATTTAATGCAAGTGCCAGCCTCAAGTATTTGTGGGAAACGGGCCCAAAATACAGTAACTGATAACAACACAAAATGTTCACAACCACTGGCCTGATACTATACCCAAAGCTAGATTCTAGGAACTTGTCATTCCCAAGTATTCCCTGCTGTCTTTTAAAAAAAGAGAAAAAAAAAAAAAAAAAAAAAAACATAGTCAAGGCTATCAAAGCCATTTCCCACCAAGGTGTGTGGGCAATGACGCAGTTGAATATAGTTCATCAAAATTGAAGGTAATTCATACTGTCACATTTGCTGTAACCAGAGGTCATGTCTGCAGAGCCAGCTAGGCTGCTCACATTAATCGTAACTGACACGTCCTCTTTCCTCCAGGGAAAGCCGGCCTCGGCACAGGGCATTCTTCACTTTGGGCTCAAGTAACCTCATCTAGATCTCTGCATTTTTCTCTCTTTACTTCTTCTTAAAGGGAAAAAAAAAGACTAAGATGCTCAAAAGATAAAAAGGAGGTGATGTGGAATCTCAAATCAGCCAATTAAATGGGGCCTATCAAATGACAGTTTCTGGCTTTCTCGGACTCCCACACCAGCCTTGCTAGTGTTTCCCAGTCTCTGCCTCTTGGGTATATTTAAGAAACTGGGTAGGAGTAGCAACAAACAGAATCACAAGCCCATTTCCCCAGAGCTATACTCAGAGAATGGCTGGAGCAGCTCTAGGGAGAAGGCAGGTACTTGAAGAAAGAACAGTGCTTTCTTCCCAAGTGGCTTAGTCCTGGGAGCCATGGCTTCTGGGGAGACATCTCCTGGCCTTGAAAATTGGCACTGCAGTTTAAGGACACATGATATCTTTGTCTTTGAGCTTCATCAATTTTCTTATCTTTGAAAATAAACCCAGCTCCCAAGGATGCTGTGAATACTAAATAGGATCATACTTATGAATGTATATTGAAAATAAGAACTACTGAGTCATGCTTCTGTTTTAAGTTTTGGACTGCGGTATATTAAGGTCTGCCACAATCCCCATCACCCCACTGTAGTATTAACAGTGTCTCTAATTTTTATTATCCATCTGGCTCCTGAAGGCATAGAATTTATGATCCTATGAAAATACTACATAAAATATTAAATTCTCTGCCCAGAAGCTATAGTTATTCATAGTTTCATAGCCAGCTGGCTACCTAACTTTCGATGTGCTGATCAATTTGACTATTCCAATTAGTTTGAAACCCTCTTTCTCTGAGCAACTACATTAGAACCCAGGAACCTACTATTCATCGGGACACAGGATCACATGTTTTTGGAAAAACAAAAGTGTTCTAAGGGGCCAGGAAATGGTACCACATTTGCCCCTCTGAGAACTTTACACACTGCCAGATCCTATGCCAGACTCTACCCAAACCTAGATTCTGGGAACTTGTCATTCCCAAGTATTCCCTGCTGTCTTTTCAAAAAAGAGAAAAAAATAAAAAAATTAAAAAACCCGTAGTCAAGGCTATCAAAGCCAATTCCCACCAAGGTGTGTGGGCAATGACGCAGTTGAATATAGTTCATCAAAATTGAAGGTAATTCATACTTCACGGTGGCGTTGTGATCAACAGCACCTGGGGTGTCTGGAAGGATCTATCCGGAGTCATGCTTCTCCCCTAACACCTGCTATACAGTGTATTGTACAGCATTTCTAACACTACAGTTTTGAAATCTGTTTATAATCTATTGTGTTTTTTAATCAGTTCAATTCAGCCTCACCTCTTCAGTGAGGTCACTCTTACGTATATGCATGGCACACTTCCTCAAACAGAAGACAAAGATATACCATCAGCAAATATAGTCCTCAGGACCTAGCAATGCTTCGCCTTATAATGGGATTACATTTAAGGTCTTACATATAAGACCATGAAAAGAAAGGTTATGATGTTTCTAGACCTTCAGAGCCTATTCTCTCCTACAGAGGGAGGCTGTGGGTAGCTCTACATCATAAACAATGTTTCCATAAATGTGAATGACTCTTTATAATTTAAAAAAGCACTTTCATTATCTACTGTTTAATCCAACTCTCTGACAACTCTATAAAGTTGATACAGCTATACTCATTTTAGATCAAGGACAAGCAAACCAAATGCAGAGTAGAGAGGCATAAGGTCTTCAATGACTTCTTCAAAAAGTCCTTCAGTTGCTGTCCTCCTCTTCCTCCTCAGTATGCCAGCCCGCCCCTCCAGCACACAGCCCTGGGCTGTGTTTAAAATGGCTCTCCACTGAGCTGCCTGCCGCTGTGCTGGCCAGTCATGCACACATTTGTCCCCGACTCTCCTGTGCCACCCTATCCATACGTTACCTTTCCACCTGCACATTCAAATGTGAGGCTCCCCTCTGCCTGAACAAATATCTAAAAACTACCCACTTGCAACTCGCTTTGCAGTTGTTCTCAATTCTCACACTCAGTTAAGAGTATCCATCATCACTGCACCCCAGTGTAAGGAAACCAGCTGGCCCATGAAGGCTGACCACAGCATGAAACAGAGCCAACTCTCAGCTCTAAGCTGTAGGTGTCTACAGATGTTGAGAATTTCTTTTAGGGTTGGGAATGTAGCTCAGTGGTAGTGTGCTTGCCTAGCATACACAAGGCCTTGAATTGAATCCCCAGTACCACAAAAAAAAAAAAAGGAAAGGGAACTTCTTTCAGATAAACCTCCACGCGTAGCCTCTTCAATGGTACCTAATGAAAATGTATTTAACTGTACACTCCTGCTGTCACACCCTCTACTAAGCCCAACTGTATCCCATTAAGTACAACTATTAAACCAACCAAGTTATACATTCCCAATCCAAGTGCATACATTAGAATTACCTTAAAAGGTATTAGTTGTTATTGTCATTGTTTGTTTTATTTAAAAAAAAAAAAAAAAAAAAAAAACATTTCCTTGGACCTTATCTTCCTTCACTAGGTTCTGATTCCACTGGTTGGAAATGAGCCACAAGACATAGATTTTGGGGTTTACCAACAATTTTAATGCATACCTATTTTTCATAGGCATGGCCAATTCTGGGAGCCTGTTGTGTTCATGAGCTTGCCACCATTGTCAAATTGTCAGCTTTATTACTGGTGTATTTATCAGAGCTTCACACAGAATGTTCCATGACTTCACCTTCTGTCAATAAGCATACTGAATGGTGTTCTTCAAATTTATAAAACATTGTCTTTTGACTTAGAGAATCAAACAGTACACCAATGTATCATCGTTCATGTATACTAGGTCCCAAGAACAATTCTAAGAGTTTTAAATGTAGAATCATTTAAACTTCACAACAACCCCAACCCCAAGATGTAGTCTTATTATATCTTACTTTACAGTTGAGGAAGCTGAGACACAGAAAGGTTAAAGAACAAGCTCTGTGTCTTGACATCAAAGCTGGTATCCAAATCTAGCAGTCTGGCTTCGAATTCCTTCCTTTTAATCATTCTGCACTATTGTCTTTCAAGGAAAGCATGAACATTATTCTAACTTGAAAGTTTGGGTGATAGACTCAACTTCATCAAAATATTTGGAACAATTCCTCAAGGGAAAAGCACACCTGCTCCATGTATCAGCTTGGGTCCCTCAGAGAGCTCCAGATCCAAAACTTCAGTAAGGAATACAATTGAATTGTGTGCCAATCTATTCTTCTCAGCCCTCTCAGCCTCCATAGCTCTATGGACCTCACTGTGCCAGGTGCATAGCATGTGACACAGTATCTTGTGACACAACTGCACCTCATTATTAAAGAGGGAAACTTGATCAACCAGAAAAAGTTTGCTAAAGCTGCACAAGTTACATCATTGAATAAGAATTCTAGAAATGGGAGACATTGAAAAGACCACTGAGTCCAAAGACCGCAGCAGTTTCTATTTTACATGTCAATTCTGGTCAACTGGCAAAGGGTATGAGGCCTCTGAAAATGGGGATATAAAGGGGGAACATCCAGATGTGGTGGTGCATGCCTGTAATCCTAACACTCTGGGAGGCTATGGCAGGAGGATCACAAGTTTGAGTCCTGTTTGGCCCTGAGTGAAATGCCAACTGAAAACGTAAAAATAGAAAAAGAGACTGAGATACAGCTTAATGAGAAGGCCATGGGTTCCATCCTGGTACCACAAGGGAGAAAAGAGGGAGAATGAGGAAGGCAAAGGAAAGAGAGGGCGAAGAGATTGGAAGACATGGCATTACTGTTGCAGCTCCCACATAGCTTGAGTGTGTTCGCTCAAGTTTCATATGTTGGAATCTTGCTGTATTTCAGTGAGCTAAAAAAGTTTCTTCATGAATTTTCCTAAATTTATCTTACAGAAACAGAAATTGGACTAATACAGAAATCAACCAGTCAGTGATTGGGGAGAAGGGAAATTTCCAAAGTTATAAAACTATTGAATGAAAGGTGAGGCCCAGAAGTCTTGGCTCCTACACCTGAGTCAATGCCTCACTGCTGTGGTTGGTGCACAGATGTCCTCCCCAAAGCCTCATATGCTCACATGTGGGACTCTGGACAGTGACTGGATCATGGCTGTGTGAAGTGGCTCAGCCCACTGAGGGGCTCAGCGTAATTCTGGATGTGGGTGACAGATTTACTGAAAAGAGAAGAGTCACCTGGGCGAGGTTGATACCAACCAATAGACTTGTATCCTGGGTGGCATAAAGGACAAAGAAGAAGGCAGGCTGCTGCTTCCTGCCTGAATTCCGTGGGCTGTATGTCTTCTCTCTTTTCTTTCTGCCATGCTTCTCCACCTTGGAGCTAGCAGACTAAGCAATGAAAGCTCTACAACCTGTGGCCCTCCTATGACTTGGAGGGCCTGCCAACAAGAAAGTAACACACACAGATTTTGGCACGGAGAAGTAGGGTTGCTGCTGTGGTGCTACCTGACCATGTGGTTCGACCGCCTTTGGAACTGGCTTACAAGAGCAGTTAGGGAGGTTTGCAGATGCCAGCTGGAGAAGCAGCCGTAGAGTGCTGTGAGCTGAGCTTGACGGATGCTTCTGGTCAAAATTCAGAGGACCGGAATGCTGACGAAGTGCTGCTGGTAAAGACCAGGCTCAGACGGCTTCAGATGAGCAAGGACCACATTGGTAATATGCTTAAAAATTATGGAGCTGAGAGAGTCACTCTCTTCCAAGCATTTTAACTCTAAACAGCACAGAAGGCTGATTTCTTTTCTCACAGTCTTAAGAGAGGTAGAAAATAATATTTAAAAACCCAGGAAGTCTC
The DNA here is from genome assembly GCA_004027165.1 of Ctenomys sociabilis. Lineage (NCBI taxonomy): Eukaryota > Metazoa > Chordata > Mammalia > Rodentia > Ctenomyidae > Ctenomys > Ctenomys sociabilis. Next base: position 64,187 of record PVKA01005548.1, read on the forward strand.
TGACAGTCTAGATCTCCTAGCCTGACTTTCAGTCACCTTCACCCTCCTTCCACTTCATTACAGGATGATAACTATGTACTACATATGGTACAAGCAATTAAGATCAGAATGAACTCTGGGACAAGCATGCATGTAGAACACCTTGTCAATCATGCCTGTCAATCACACCCGAAGACTCGGGGAGAGGAACACGGGCTGAGGTCCACAGCCTTTAAATTGCAGAACCCTGAATAATCAGGGTGCTACTGCCACTCTTGTGTTTTGGCCTGTGTGCAGAGCTTCTCTATCACCCTGACATCATTCTCTTCTGTCTGTGCTATATTTTTTGCTGGCATGAACCTGCCCTGAGCACAGCTTCCCGCAATCTTTAATAAATGTAGCTGCTGTATCTAGCTGTCCCTCTGAAGCCTCCTATGCTCATAGGTGGAGCTATGGGAAGGGACTGAGTCACAAGTATGGGACACTGGAGGAAGACTGGATCAGCCCACAGGGTGGTGCAGCGTACTTCTGGCTGTGTGTGATGGGCTTCTCAAAGAGGGAAGACCCAGTCTGTGTGAATGGCACCAAACACTAGGTTCGTAGCCCGGGTGGAATAAAAGGGCAAGGAGAGGGAGCTGCTGCTCCTGCCTGCCTTGCCATGGACTGTTTCTCCCCTGCCATGCTGCCCTTGCCTTGGAGCCAGCTGGCCATGAACTGAAACCTCTATAACCTGTGAGCTAAAATAAGCCTTTCTCCATTTAACTTAAGGGTGTCAGGTATTTTGTCCCAACAAGGAAAAAATAACTAAGGCAGTCATCTAAACAGAAATGGCAGAACAGCATTAAAAGTTATCACTAGGACAAAAGTCATCATACATAGCCATAAAAGGACCGCATTCTAGTGAATGAAGATATATATACATTCACTTACACTCAATCCACATTCTAGAAAGGGTTTAAGACAGCAAAGATAACACACTTTAAAATGGCATGGCAATAGCTCAGCAGGCTAAGCACCTGCCTGACAAGCACAAGCACATGAGCTTGATCCCCGGTACTGCATGCCATGCCAGCCACCAAAACGGGGCATGGTGGTGCATGCCAATAATCCCAGTGCTGGAGAGGCTGAGACAGAAGGGTCACTATGCCCACACTGCGCAGCAAGACCCTGAACCAAACAGCAGGCCACTGGCCTGAGGTAATACACAAAAGTGCCAACATTTCCATTACCTAGTTGTAAGGCACTTAAAAAGCTGTATTACCACGCTCAGGTCTGATATGGAAAAGAGACAGCTATCCCAGGGGTTCACTGTAAGGATTAAAAAAGTATAAAGGCGCCTTCCGGGCACTGAGGGCACGCTAACGGTAGCTACTGCCACTCCATCACCATCATCATCACTACGACTACTAACGTAATTTACGTGTTTCCTTTACAGAGTCAGGAAAATCTGATAGAACTATCACAGTGCAGCACTCTCATGGATGACTCAAATTGGCAGGGCTCTTTCTCCTACTCAAAACCTTCTAGCTAATTTTAGAATTCTAGAATTTCCAAAATCCTAGGGTGTCAAAACTGCCAGATGTGTTTTAATCATTCTCCTGTCTTCTCTCTTGCAACTAAACCAGGAAGCACCACCCAGAGGCGGACAGATCTTTGCAGAGTGGATGGGCTCACCGAGGTGGGTATAGATTAAAAACTCACATTTAATATTAAAATATTTCAACATTTAAAACCTTAATGCATATGACAGAGAGCAAGGCTTATGCAAATGTTTTCTGATGCATTACATGAAGAAATATAAACCTCTTTGCACAGTAATGAGTCTCTAAAAGCATGGCAGAGGACGAGAACACACACATTATCAGAATCTGAAGTGGGACGCAGTTTTTATATAGATAAAAGAATACGTGACCTTAAATGAAGGCACAGGAACACAGCATCCCCCCTTCGGGAATTTCACGGAGATAGCCTGTAAGCCACTGTGTTAGAACCGCTAACACCGAAAGAGTCGACAAAGTAAGGAGGAAGGGGTGTGTGTGTGTGTGTGTGTGTGTGTGTGTGTGTGTGTGTGTGTGTGTGTGTGTGTGTGTGTGTGTGTGTTTTACAAAAGGATTATCTATTTTGGTTACCAGAAAAAAAATCTTCACAGAAAGTGAGATTCAGAGGTGCACATCAGACAGATATTTTCATACTAAAACTTATGGTTATTTTGTGGCATCCATTATATGAAAACCCCTTAAGAACAGGCACTGCATCCCTTTCTTCTCTGCATTCTTTCACACACAGTTATGCAACTGGTGAATGACTGAGGCATCCAGCCCCTGGTACAGACATGTATGCAGTCTGCATGGATAAGCGGCTGGAAAGGTGGTACTCCCAGTGGTCAAAGGACACTAACAACAGAGCTACAGTCTTCTGCCATTCAGTAGAGGCATGTCTTTGGGCATAGGACTCTTAGCACCTCAGTCATCCTGTGTAGTCTCAACTCATGGATTGCATAAACTGATTAAATAAGGAAATGAAGAAATATACACTCTATGCAGAGTTCCAAAACCCAGGTCAAATCTCCCCGCCCTGTTACCCTAAGACTGCAAAGACTTTAATGGAAAGCTATGTAAGTTACCTCTGATTCAAGAAAAGGAGGAAGACTCAAAGAAAGCTTCCTTCCTATAAGGAGGAAGCTGAAATAAGAACAAAAAGCTTTGAGAAGTGCAGAGCTCCTCCTCAAAGGGTGAAATACAAAACAATTTTTATGACTTATGCTGGGCAAATGGAGAGCTTCAGTTTACAACTACCAGCTTTGACAAGGACAGTTTTGTCATAGTCAGTCCCGGCTTGTTTCTGATTTTACCAAGCTGGCCGTGGTGTCCGTATTTCAGCATCTGAGGAATTTCTCAAGGCTGAGACACCGAGTTCCTCTATGCATGGGCAACGCCAAAGCAACTAAGTGATTGCTTCATCAAGCTGCAAATAAGCATGAGAAAATTTCAGCGTCATCAGCTTGTCTGAACATGTAAGTGTCCAAGGGCAGATCGTCATGATTAGGAGAGACATCTCAGCCATGGCTACAGCATGCCACGACGGCAGAGGGCTTCCTTGTACCTACAGCGACTGCGAGGGAAGCCACGGGTGCTGCCCGCGGCATGAGGAGACACTGTGCTCTCCTGGTGAACAAAGGTGGATCTGGCTGCAAACCCCAAAAACTTCTTTCATGTGGAGAGTTCATGTCCACGCCCTTATATTGTGCCACTCAAGAAATGCTCACATCTGTTTGAGGATATTAGGCCCATTTTTGAAATCAGGGAACGGAGGATTGATAACGTCAAGTAACTTCTCAGGGCTGGACCACTGGTTATGGTGCAAATCGGATTCAAAGGCAGGTGTATCTGACTTCAGAGTCTGAGCTTCTAACCATTCAATTACTCTAATATCAAATTTTCTACATTTTTATTCCTTTTAAAAGTCAAAAAGAAAGCAAAACAAATACTTGGTGGCCCATATCAAAGACAATAAATTCTGTGTCCTCTTGGCTATCATTCCATACTTAAGAGCTACTCTTCCTTGCAGTGTGGTTTATTCCAGGTCAAAGAGGAAAACTACCTAAATTTCTGAAGGCAGAACACAAGTTAAATGGAATATCCATTTTGACAAAACATTGTATGATTAGTAAGAGCAAGTGTAAGAGATCACAAAGCATGACAAAATATATTTACAATACGTTCACTCTAGAAGAATAACATTTTAAGGGCTGACCAGATAGCTCAGCGGATTAAAGTGCCTGCTTACACAGACCCAGGGACCGGGGTTCAATCCTCAGTGTGCTCTGCTGGCCTCACCCCCACGGGCATGCTGAGACAGCCATTAAGACTGGGCTTTAGTGGGGCATGAAAATAGGAGGATCACTACAAGTCTAATTTATATAGTGAGACCCTGTACTAAATATATAAAAAAGAATAACATTTTAAATTATATCATTTTAATAAGCAACAATTTGGTTTTTTCTTGTTTCTTATATGCCCTGAAGTGAGCAAGTTTTCAAAATGTTTTAAATTAATATGAAAAGAAGAAGTGCAAGCAAAGCTTTCCCTTCAGGAGAACCTAATTTATTAAAAGTAAATGGACTGTTTTGAGGGAACTCCATGCTAAAGTGCTTGCCTAGCATGTATAAAGAGGCCCTGGATTCAGTTGCCTACAAAGAGAGAGAGAGAGAGACAGACAGACAGACAGACAGATAGACAGACACAGAGAGACAGAGAGAAAGCGAGAGAGAAAGACAGACACAGACAGAGAGACAGAAGAGGGGTGTGTGAAAGCTTTCCTTCACTGAAAAGCTACTCAAAATTCCACCTACACACAGCTTATTATGTGCATACCTGTGGAACTAAAATAAATATACAACTCTAACATATCCAAATTCAGCCACTCACAATTTACTTACCTTCTTGATTGGCCAATCTAGTGCACTAAAGAAAGCTGTCAAATGGCATAAAGTTTGTCAGCCATTCCAGGGCCCCAAAAGGTCTCCTGACATGTGTAGTCACAGGGCTATGCCAAGATCCAGTCTCCCAAAACCCAAGCCTGGGTACCTCCCTCTTCACCAACCCTCACCAAGTAACTAAAACTTCAATTTCTTCTGTAGCTAGCTAGCCTCAGGGGTTGACACTATAATTCATGAGTTTGAGACCAGCCAGGGAGTAAGTTCAAGGCCAGCTTGAACTACACAGAAAGACTGTCTCAAAGAGGAAGAGGAAATTTAATCCAAAAGCAATCTCTAAAACCTACCATTTGAGACAGCAAGACTAGTAAAAGTCTGTACTTACTAATTGTGCCTTCGTAATGTCTAATACCAAAATTTTATCTCTAATTTTTACTGCCAAGAATTTTTCATTTTGAAATCCATATTTAACCTAATGAAAACTGGAATTCTAAAGAGCTCCTCTCAGTTTCCTCTAAAGACCAGGAAACATGAGAAACAAACTAAAGCTCAGGAAAACAAAAAAAAAATTGCTAAAGAAAACCATGATGGGGCCTCCCGGTCATTCACTGCCATTTCCTCGGCAACGGCCTCCCTTGCAGGGCTGGCTGCGCTGTAAGCAGCTGCTGAACTCCAGGACAAGAAGCCAGAGCTGCACCTTTCCCAGCGTCAGATGAGCCTGGATGTATAACTGTTTCTTTTTAATTAGTGAGAAGAGAAAGGAGTTAAAAATATAAAACACAAGAGAACCTCAACTGCAGACTCAATCTCAGTACCTTCACATCGAGCTCTTTTTCATTCTTTTTTTTTTTTTTTTTTTAATGTATTTGGTACAGGGTCTCACAATGCAGCTCAGACTCATAGGGATCTTCCTGTTTCAGCCTCCCCAACACTAGGATTACAGGCATACGTCACTATGCCCAGTCTTGGCCAGCTCAGTGTGCCCAAGGGCAGGGCCAGCACAGCATGTGGTACCAGGGATCAAACCTGGGTCCCTGCACTTGCGTAGGCAGGCACTCAAACCACTGAGCAACCTCTGCAGGCCTCTTATTTATTCTTTATCTTGAGACTACCAGTAAATCACTACGTTGCTCGGGTTGGGCTCCAACTTAAGATCCTCCAAAGAAGGATGCTTCTGCTGACCTTCTCTCAGATTTACACATTGGCTGCCTTCTCAGCACCCAGCCAGCAGGCAGGACGCAGTGGACCAGAAGAGGACTCTGCAGAGCACAAGCGCACTTCTAGACTCTAGGCACCCAAAGACAGAGACCCCATTTTCCAAGGTTTTTTGGTATTTAAAGTAGCAAGGTATCAAGCCTTCTTCCTCTAATGATAACAAAATTCTACAACTGGAAAGAAACCCCGGAAGATGCAGAAAGTCTACACTGATAGCAGCCTGGCTGTCAACAGCAGATGTCCCTACTTAATGAGACACTTGATTAAACACACCCCAACCTGTCTGTCTGAATCACCTCTGAACACACATCCAAAAATGCCTTGATCACTAACTGAGCATGGGCCCCCGTGAGCCCCAGACTTCCTGACAGACGGAACCACGGAAACATTTACAGTCTTTTCTTGGAGCCCTACCCTGCCTGTCTCTGGCTACAGCTTCAACTGCACTTCAGACAGATGGAGCCAGGTCGGGCAGCCACCGTTAGAATCTGGAGTCACGCTGGAGTGGAGTGTGACTAAGACATGCAGGGTCTCAGGGCTGTCACAGATCTTGCCGGTGTCAACAGTCACCAAGGGAAGCAAGCCCAGATGCTGAGCAGCTCCTGGGGCCGGCTGGAGACTGCAGACAGGTGGCTCCTTCTGATCTTGGGGTCTTCACTGTGATTCAGGAGCACAGAAACAACCTTGTGCCATGGGTGACAGTGGTAGTGACGGAACGGGCCGAAGGTGTCACTTTACCTCTACTCCTTGCATGAGCCTCTGATGTTCATCCTTTTGTTCTAAATCCAAGTATTCTTAGTATGTGCCCCAAATCCCCCTAATAATCCCCCTGTGTTGTTCTCATGATCACACCTTTTGCCTCCTCCAGTGGGAATAGTGTAGCCCGGATATCACAATCCTACCAACTTGAAGATGAACTAAGACTAAATAGCTAAAATCCCTTATTAAACAGCCATCTATAGTAGCTGTGCTGAACTAAGGCACCATGTTAATGGTTAAAAGATTAGCCTTACTAAAAAAGACAGCAATGGACTAGTAACATAAAAAAAAAAAAAAAAATACAAAGCAAAACCTGAGGAAGAAACCAATAGGAAAGCTAGAGGATAGTAAAGCTGCAAAGGAGACACTCCTCATGCACATTCCAGATCCACACAGGAATGAAAGAAGAGGCAGGGCAGGGACATAGCTCAGTGGCACAGCATCTGCCTGGCAAGAGCCAGGTCTGGAGTTCTATTCCCAGTACAAAAAAAAAACATCTAATTTCCCTATACTGGTGGCTTAGGGAATGACAGGCAGACAATCTCCAAGTCTTATAGGACTTCATATCTCAGAGAGAGGAAAAAAAATAAAAGATTCGGAGTGCACAGGAAGGGCTGCCCCACTTGGACACCAGTGTGGTGAACTTCAGGAGAATGCGACAGGAGCAAGGAGGACTTAGGAGGCTGCCATTCTTTCCCGCGTGCAAAGAGCTGACTGATCTCCCCTTGTCCTAAAACCCTTCTTTCTGCTCAAAGCCTTTGTATCTTCCTTCCACCTGGAAAGCACAGCTGGAAAGCCCATGAAGCCCGCTCTCAGCTCCTTGTCGGGTACGTCACATCAACTGCTTCCTTTCCTTCCTCAGCTGAGCGCTCCTTTTTCCTTCTGTCTCCCCCAGCAGAGTAAAACCTCCATGTAGAATCTGTTGACAAGTAACCAGAGTCCCAGAGCAGCCCTCCTCCACTGGCAAAGCACTCCAGCATTTGCTAAGCAGGTTCAATCGCCAAATGAGGAAAGCTCGGCCTGAGGAAGCTGGGATCTAAGTTTGCATCCTGACTTGAGTCTCAGGCAACCCATAGCATTTGAGCCTACATTTCCAGCTCAGAGCAAGCTTCAGGAGCAACTGTCTGTAAGACCAGTCTAGTTTACTTCAAGTGACTTAAAGTAATACAAGTACATGACTGAAGCGGCTCACTAACTTTTGACTGTGATATACACCAGACTCCACAGCCATGAGTGAGGGTCTGTTTGCTCAAGGACATATCTTACCCTTCTAGGTTTATACATATGTGCACACATGTACACACATGTGCGCATGCCTGAATGCACCCTACTTCATGAACTCCTAGTCAGACAGACGTTGACAGGCCTGGTGCATTTTGCCATAGAATTAACTTCCGGTCTTCCTTTTTCTAAAACCCAACCTTACTACTTCCTCTTTTTATCATCTTCTAAGGAGAGTAAGAGCTACCAAGAGAATAGACACACTATCATCACTATTTCTGAGTGGAAACTCTTGCAAAGCTAGCTGGATTCCAACCGTCTCTGCTGCTGACCCAGGTGCTGAGACAGGCCATGAGGCCAATACTCCAGTGCAAGCAGCACACAGGGCCTCCTTCTGCATACCTGCTGGTTTAGAAGGAAGAAACTGCACCTGCCTGGGTCACCTTGCAGGACCCACACTGCTGACCCCACACAGCCATGCCTTCCTCTCTCTTTCCCCTCACTTGCTCATGATTCCAACATTGACAGGGTCTTCCAATCACTTTCCAGTCCTACAGACAGAGAAGCTGTGTACGGAGCAAATTCCTGTTGTCATCAAATGCTCCAGTGCCTCTGGAAGCAAAGCAAGAGTGCTGGTCTTGGGAAGTGTTTCTCCAAAGTGCTTAAGTGCTTCCCACCATATGCCTCTGCTGGAGAAGAGAGAAGCAGGAGGCATTGGGCAGCCACTTGATTCCACTTATGCCATACTCCTATTTGGGCCTAAAACAATATCCAAGGAAAGATTTCAAGATTCAGAAGAAAGAAATACTCCTTGAAATCTAGAGAATATGTAGCTCCATGTTTCCTATTCCCCACCATTCTTTTTCCTACTACCTAATAATATTAGAATCATTTTTTAAATATCTTACCCTTATCTACCTAAAGGTAAAGATTACTTGTTAAAAAGTGGTTATAAAGTGGCAAATGGCCAACTTTGAGGCCCACTTGGTTTAATTCCTTCACTCATCTTGCGTCTGTTTTGGCTCTTCCAAACCACAGAATATGTCCACAGAGCCTCCCAGTTTATATGATACAGTTACTTTGAAGACTGTGAGTCCTCCTAGGTGGAGCAACAGAAATGGAGGGAAAGAACCAAGGATGGGCACCGGGGTGCTGCCTTTCACACAACAGCAGCCACGCACAAAATATTTGCTGAATGAGCAGAAGAGACTCTTAGATAGGATAGGCCGCATCCACACAGCGTTCAGACAGCTGCCCTTCCATTAAAACAGAAATGACTCCCCGCCTCCTACAAATGAGTCTGTTAGTTCAATTTCTATAAGCTAGTGAGAGACCTGAGGTGGTATTACATAAACTAGATTCTGCCCTTCTCCTCCTCAAACCCCTCCAATGGCTCTTCATCCAATTCAGAATGAAATCCAAGGCCCTAATGGAGACAACTCAAAGGCCCCCCACATTCCATCCCCCAACCCCTCTCTCAGAGCTCCCTCCATCCCATTCCAGTCAAAAGCACTTTCTGTTCTCCCAAGGCTTCACAGACTTCCATCTCTGTTGTCCCCTCTGCCTCAGGGATGCTGTCCTGAGCATCCTTAAGGCTTGCTCCCATACCAACCCAATCCCTGCTCACACATTGCCTCTCCAAAGATTCCTACCCTGGCCACTCGTGTATGAAGGCGTCTGCTCCCTCTTCTCACCCTCAGATCTTCCTCACCAGCATCTAAGCCCTATCTGTGCCCTGTTGTTTGGTTATCATGTCTTCCCATAAGCATGAAATTTTATGGAACAGAGGTCCTGCCTTGCTGGTTGGCTGTTCCCTCTTGGTGTTGAGAGTAGTGCCTGGAATAGTAGGCAAGTGCTGAGCCACTCTTATTAAACAAGAGAGAGATAGAGACAGAGACAGAGACTTTTGTACAAATACAGAGAGAGACAAAGACACAGAAATGACCTCCATGTAAGAAGGGTCAGGTATTCTGGAAAGGTAGGGAAACAAAACAGGGAAAGAAGGGCCAGGGAGATGGATCAGTGGAATAAAGTGAAGGGGCCTGATGAGTTCAATCTCCAGTTCAAAAAAAAAAAAAACAGGGAAAGAAAATGCATGACATTCACCAGATTTTCCCAAGAATTGGCCACAGAACTTGCTGGACAACCTGAGATTTAACAAGCACCCAGAGAAGGGTCCAAAATAGGACCTAATGCTTGAGCATTAATCTATGGACATCAAAACTGTCCACAGTTGAATGCCTAGGAAATACTGAGTTCCTCTATATGTTGTGCAGTTCCCTGGAAAAAGAAAATGCTATGCCACTTCAACAGTTTGCAATTTTACAATTATAAAGCAACACACTAAAGCAAATCAATACAACAATGAACAGGCACACAATTATATAATAATACACACTGGGTCAACAGAGTTGGGGAAGACATCCTCAAGGTTATCTGTGAAGTTGATATTGAAGATAGAGGTGGACAGGAGGGATGAGTCCAAGGAAAGAGTCACAATATTCCAGACAGAGTAATAGGTGCCCCTTGTCTTATGTGAAAGGGATGGAAACAGGAGAGAGTGCAGGATGCCCTTAATTTAGGTCTCAGTAATGTGGGAAGTCAGGGCTACTGAACACAAGGCGAGGGCTCTAAATCATTGGCCCAGAGGTTTAATGTCTCCTCAAAATGTGCATTTCAACCCATAAATGTCTGCCAAAATCCCACATGCAAGAGGGAAATTAAGCCCACAGGGGATGGACAGCAGCCCGTCATGACAGTCGGCAATGTTCTTGGATGCTCCCCAGGTGTCTTTAATGCCTTTATGTGCTCCACACGCACAGTATTTAATCCTCTCATCAATACCAGGGGGTGGGTACTACGATCTTGAGCCCCAGATGAGGAAACTGGGGCTCGGAGCAATTATCTCACTCAACATCACCCAGCTATAAGGCATGAGGTCAGGATTTAACTTGAGCAATTTGGCCCAAAGCTCATGCCCTTCATTCCTGCCCTGGACCACATGTCCACACAACAGGAATTATAACCACAATGGTCATAGTTTTTACAAAGTCAAAATCAGGACACTCATGCTGACAAAAGACTTCTGAGCAGCTTCTGATTAGAGTAGACAGAAACGATGTTTGGATGCCAAAGTAATGGCGTTTCTAGGACATCTCCTAAGACTGAAGGAACAGAAGGTCTAGAGTGAGATTTGCCCTATAAAATCTGAGACTGGTCATAAACAGATAAGCACATCGACAATAAGCAACAACCCTACAAGAAATAGAGCAGGACAGGACAGGGAACTGGGGAAGTAACAGAAGGGAAGAGACCTGGCCTCAGCCAGAGCGTCTGAGAAGCCACTCTGAGGAAGCCTCAGTGACCACGAACTTAAGTAGAAGCAGAGAAAGTGCAGGAGAGGCAATCCAGGCTGTGTGTGTGAAGGGGCCCTGAGGTGAAAAGGAGCCAGGCTCACCAGAGGAGCAGAAAAAGGCTGAGGTGGTAACGGAGTTGCACAGAAAGGGGCAGTGCCATGAGGTACGGCGACCAGGCAGGAGGGACAACCAGCCAGCTAGCTCAATCCAAGGCCACGACTTTGCTGGCCGAGGCAGCAGAAAAGACCAAAAGGAACAGCATCTAGGGAAGTGAGCTGCAAGCCTGGCAGCTAAGCTCCCCTGGTCTGCGGAGGATGGCAGGGAGCGAGGGTGGGCCGGGAGCCGTGTGGAGCAAGCAGGACGGAAGGTGGGGCAAGCTGGTGAGGACGCCCAGTGAGAGGCTTGGCGCTGAAACAGTCATTCGTGCCCCAGAGCACGATGAGAAGGCACCACAGCAAGTCACCAGGTTAACCAGTGAAGCAGGGACCACCAGAGCAGTGGGCCGACCAGAAGGACCCTGACCTGGGCAAGGGCTGGCGACAGCCTCCTGGCTGGGATGGAGCCCAGCAGCCTTAACTCCCGTTCGACAGCCCCACACTGTCGGCATCTGTTCAAATGCTGCCATTCACTCCCCAGAATGTGTTTGCCTGCCCTGGTGCCCCAAGAGAAACACTCGCTTCAGTTCTGCTTTGTCCTGCAGCTTCTTTAAGCCTATTTTTCTGCAAATTTAGGATGTACAGCTACTCACTCACCAACATGGTCCCCAAACCCTCATTCTTAGTTTATAAATTATACCAATGAGAAAGGGCCCCATAAACAACATTAATAATGAAACACAAGGCACAGAGTTCATTTGATAAAATATTCATTAAAGGTTTAATTAAATAGGGGGGAGACACTGATATCTGAAGTATTCTTTAAAAATCACACATCTGTCACGATTCCTAAGTTTTAGTAAGCAGAGCAATGGCGGTGCACAACATGGAAATATGTATGGTGTGGCTAAAAATTACAGGTGCCCTCCAAAAAATTAAGAATATGACAAAATATTAACCAAGACCCTTCCTCTCATTTGTCTATTTCAAGAGAGCTGGTTTAATTTTTCCATGAAAGATGTCAGAATCTTTGATACTGATAGGATGAGTCCTCAGCAGTACTACTTTCCAAAGAAGACGGTGAAAAGGGGGCTTCCCACACAGCCACTGTATGCCTCTGTGTGTCTCTATGCCTCTCTGTGCCTGCAAAACTGTGCCTTCTCGCCTCTTGCATCCCCAGGTTCTGCCAAAGACATAGCAAATACAAGGATGACCACACGTTCAAGCCCAGCCTAAGTAATTTAGTGATAAGCAAGACTCAATCTCAAAATTCAAAAGGTCTGGGGATGTATAGAGTGGAGGCCTTGGGTTCATTCTTGAGTACTGCAAAGGGGGCGCAAGACCCAATCTCAAAATTCAAAAGGTCTGGGGATGTACAGAGTGGAGGCCTTGGGTTCATTCTCGAGTACTGCAAAGGGGGCGGGTAGAGAAGACAGCATAAAACTGAAACAGTGGGGCACAGGGCTGTCAGTCACTTACAGAGTTTTGATTTCTTACCATAACCTCTATGAAGCACCTCTCTGAACTTCCCCCAACTTCATATAGAACTTAAAGCAGAGCTCATCCTGGGTTACAATTATGTGCATGGCGACTCACCTATGAGGTCCTCAGCCCCAGGCTACAGCAGGGCTAGGTCTGAGTCATGTTTTTGTCTAGTGGTGAGGGAGGGGAGCTCAGAGAACACTGAGAAATGAGTCAGAATCAGGGCTTGTGCCATGTCTCAGCATATCTCGCAGAGGGGTCCTTCAAAATCCAGGGGAGAGGATCCCCTTGAGGGTGCCGGTGAGGCAGACCATGAAGCTCTAGACCCACCAAGTACAGGGTCCCTCTTTTGAGACAGGGTTTTGCTATGAAGCCGAGGCCGGCCTTGAATTTATGGCAGTCCTCCTGCCTGAGTCTCCCAAATGCTGAGGTTCCGGGCATGAGCCACCACACCCAGCTCAGGGCTTCCCTTAACACAACCAACCAGTTAAACAGCCATAAAAATCTATGTGCCTTATAATAAAAAAATACCTCTAGGAATTTGTCCAAATAGTTAATCCAAAACTTGAAACTACCATGAGTACATTTCAAAACTATTCCTTACTGTGAAATATACCACAGAGAACCTCATGAAGACCTCATAAATTTGTGCAGAACAACTTGGGGGGTGTAAACAACCTTGAGTAAGTGTCACTACAGAGACCATGTGCTGGCGGTCCTTCAAATTTAGTTATTAAATTAACAACTACTCAGATATAATAATTGATCTGTTGCTCTACTTACCTGGGTTTTCCTCCTGTATTACAACAGGAGCTTCTCTCGGACCTAAAGACTAGCCTTTATTACCCCACTACCTCCAAACATGGTTATACGTCCCTTAAAGCTCGGATCCTAATCTTCAAGAAATATGTGAAAGAACAAAGAACCTGGAGGCCTAGGGAATGTCCATGTTTCAGTCACTCACTTTGACCATGAACCTGAAATTTACGTCTCCAGTCTGGTTCACTCTTCAGAGCTCCAGAACCAGTTGGCCGATATCTCCACTTGAATGTTTAGGCATCTCCAAACTAGCACTGCCCAAAGCAAGTCCAGGATTCCGCCCTCGTGCCCCCAAGTGAACCTTTGCCCCTGGTTTCCTGACTCAGAGCAGCCCTCTCACTCTCCAGGACAAAAGCCTCACTCTTCACTTCTCCTCCTCCTCTCCCACAGCGGTCCCACACTCCACTCCATTCTACTCCTTTCCAATTCTTGAATCTTTCTTCCTCTGTTCACTGCCAGCACTAGAGTCTGTAGCATAACTGTCCCCAGGACATAATCTGGCTTGCCAGTTTTGTCCTTTCCGATCACCCATGCACTGCCAGCCAGGGGTCAAATTGATCTAGAACATGTGACACTCCTCTGCATAAAACCCTTTGGTGACTTCTCTGAGCCTTTAGGAGCAGTTCAAATTACTTCCCCTGGCTCTCCATGATGCAAGCTGTGAGCTCCAACCCACTGCTTACCCTCACCAGGTTCCCCGCCACTCCATGCATCCAACTGCCTGAACACACACCAGGCCCTAAGTCACTCTTTCCACATGGAAAGCCAACGCAGCTTCCTCCAAGGACTTCTTCATTCCTCAGACCATGGTAGGGTCCTCATCACATACCCTTCGGGGCACCGTATTCATTTTATATTATTTAATGACTTTCTTAATTATAATGTCTGGTGATAAAGACAATATCTGGGTTGTTTTGAATTAAAGATCTGGGCATCATCTCTAGATCTTAATTTCTTCATCTCTAAGATAGAAATATTTGTTATCACTATACATAATTCTGAGTTATAAGGAATGACAACAGAGGGCAGTCTATATTTTTAAAGTCTATAAATCATAAAGCTTTATTACTACTGTTAGTTTTATACCAGCATATAATTTCCATTTCCTATAAATACTTTTTGTTGGGGCTGGGGAGATGGCTCAGGGGAATAAGCACTTCCTTGGTGAGCGCAAGGGCCTGAGTTCAATCCCTGGTTCTGCAAATAAATAAATAAATACTTTTTGTAGACTGCAGTGACTTTCAAAACCTAAAGCAGTTGATTTGGGGCTGGGGTTTTCTATGACATCCATTCTTATCACTTGAGACAGTATAGGGTGTCACGAAAAACAAAGTTAGGAATTGCTCCCTCAGAGAGAATGAAGTACTCCAGAGAAAAGGCAAGAAGGTTACTGATCAACAAACAGGACCCTCAGGGGTCCCAACAAAGGGCCCCTGAGGGAAGAAGCTCTGTCTTTCAAGGGAGAAAAACAACAGGGAGAATTGAGGCAAAGAAATGCCACTGGGAAAATCCCCTTTTCTCTCTCCCTTTGCATGAATTCCTGTGGTTAATGTACTTAGGGTGTCAATAAGAAACTGGTATCATGTCCCTTCTGCCACCCACATGGACACAATAATGCTCAGGAGAGAGGCCGACCAGATAGCTCAGCAGACTAAAGTGCTGTCTTAGGCAGGCTTGGTGCCTGGGGTTCAATCCCCCAGGTACCATGCCGGCCCACCCTTGGGGAGCACGAGACAGCGGCTGAGACTGGGCATGGTGGTGCACGCCTGCAAACCCAGCACTTGGGAGGCTGAAAACAGGATACTTTGCTCCTGAACCATGGTTAGAACAAAAACAGAGTCTCTCAGAGAGGGACTTTCGATAGGCACTCTGACATGGCTCTGTCGGGCGTCAGGTTCAAAGTTGCCATGCAGCCTTCTCACCACAGACCCATGTGAACTTCAGTTTTCTCCTTTTCTCCTCTGTGGACCAAGGATAAAATCATCAGCTGTGCCAGCCTCCCTAGGAAGTTGATGAGGACAGACAGTGCTATGAAATCACTTTGGAACAGATATGGCCCTACATGCTTGGGCTACGGAGCTGCATCCCTCCCAGAAGACAGAAAGGGCCATTAGCAGGCTGGCTGCGGAAAAGCATTCTGAGTACCCCCAGACAAGGACATGACTGCCTCTCTCCTGCCTGTGTCAGGTGTTGAATTCATGTGACACTAATAAAAACATGTTAGGGAGGTAGACTCACAAAGGAGGCTTTGATAATGCTGTGAAGAAAATAGGTCAACCTGCTTTAAGATTCAAACATGGCCTCAACCCTAAGACTGTATTGTTTGCTTCTTGTCAAAAATATTTTTAGGCAATGACAATTCTTCTGACATCAGGTCTGCAAGTGGTCCAGCCACCTGGACCACTAAAAGCAAATCTAAGCTATACACTGTTGAAAACTACCCCAGCCTGACTCCCAGAATCCTGGCTCCTGGAGGAGGAATCTACCTTAGATTACAGCCTGGGGAAGATGCTGGCTTAGAAGTATCTCTGGACAGGCACGAAGTCATGTCTCACCAGAGCTGTCAGCCCTGCGTTTCATCTTCCTGTTTCTATTAATTAACTTAATTTCTAAAGCAAGCATTTCAGCAGTAATCTAGGTGTGATTAGACAAAGGCATGTGGAGATGGCAGCTCTGACCCACATTAAAAGTGAATCAGGCAGCTCAAATTGACACGTCTCTTTCTAAAAAAAAAAAAAAAAACTGGAAGCACAAAGAAAAAAGCATGAATTAAGCTTTTTAATTCTTTAGGAAGCTTCAAATATAGATATACTTGTGGGATCTTTGTCCACTGAGACATTACACTCTTTTCTCTCTTCCCCCTCCCCAACCCCCATCTATTCTAGACTTTTAAACCAGGACCAAAAAGCCTCTAATAGAGCCATTTTTGCCATACAATAAGCAGAAAGCCAAGTAGGCTTTGAGGACACACACTCTTTGTGGTGGATTGACAGCTGGTGGTCAACTTGCAACACCCAGCCGAACTATGGTGCTGCGTAGGAGGCCCACCTGAGCACAAAAGCACTGGAAGGGGAGAGGGTGGCTCTGCTGATTCTCTTGGAGAAGTGGATTGCACTGGCTTTTGTGACACAAACGGCCATCCTCCTTGTCAGAGGAGCTTGAGACCTTGCTGTTGCCAAGGAGGGCTGTGGTTCTCTTCAAGGGAGCTCTGGTCCTCAGAGCATTGCTTCCTGGCTCCAGGAAAGATCCCTCAGCCTGACAGCAAAGCTCCTTCTTCCTGCTGGCACAGACTTTCTAGCTTCCACCAGCCCAAATCCTTGACACAAACTTGCATGAGACATTGTCCTGGGTTCTAGGTCTTCAGCTGGACTCATGCAGGACACTGCCATGGGATCTAGGCCCTCAGCTGGATCCTTTGAGCCTCTACTGCAATGGGGGGGGCAGATTTCCTATACTTTTTTGCATTTTGCTCTTTGGGTAATAGTATAAAATAATGCTACAAATTATGTGTCCTATATTAAATTGCTTCCTTTGCAAACCCTGACTACAACACTCTTCTAAACTTCTCATTTAGCAAATGCACCCAGCACAGCAATGATAGCACATATTAACCAAACCAATCTCTCAGTCTCTGACCCTCGAGCAGCCTCCACTTTAGCAGGGGAATCAAATGGAAACACAACTAGAACCAAGAGCAAGCAGTCAAAGTTGAGCCTCTCAAGAACAGGGAATGACAGACAGTCTTATTTTCAATTCTTGTCTTAGGACATGGAAGTGTTGGGTGGCAAAGGGCTGGATGAACAGACAGGCGACGGAATGTGAAAGCTTTAAATGAACGATGTTAAGAATGGAAGTCGGTGGTGCAGACTATGCAGGTTTTGGAAAACAGCAAATGGGAACACCCCTGAAGGTATAAAGCAGAAAAAGTGATCTGAGCACCTCCACCGAAACCTCTCCCAGCCTCGCACTGAGCACATCCCAAAGTTTCCTATGTCCTGCACTACCTTGATTAGTAGCAGCTGTTGGTGGCCTTTGCTTTTAGAAGCTTGCTGAGGACAGATGCCGCATGCATGTGTGTTCTGTCTACCTCTTGGTACATACTAGATGGTCAACAAGCTATCAAACGAAAGGCAATGGCCCAGAGACACAGGTAAACAAGAGCATTAAGCCAGGGTGCCCAGATTCTGCCTGAATTAGGGCTTCCCTGTCTCAGCTTGTCATTCCAACACACTACACGCCATTGATACTATCTTTCAAAAAAAGCCCAATGCCTTTGGTGGCAGAAAATTAGCATTTTCCTGATGCTTTTCTTTCAAGGTCCTTGAGAAGAGTGAAGGGGCCCACTGTTCTCCCTTGATCTCACCCACTATCTTATAAAGTAGACTAAACCTGATGGGGAAATAGATGACCTTGCCAACCCAGCACCTGGCATACTGGCTCAACAAACCACACCTATAATAGGTGGGGGCTTGCTGGTTTCTGAAATGCTTTCATGGTACATTTCTTCTCGACCCAGTGCACAGGACTTGACATCTTTTTAATGCTACCACTCTCTTCAGGAACTACACTTTCTGTGGCTTCAGCTTTATGTGTGCTTCTTTTCTGGCCAAACTGCACATTTAAGAAACATTTCAGCTCTGATTTTTGCTCCCAGTTCTCAAGGTGCATCTTGCTAAAAGCAGCCAGCAGTAACCATGCTACAGCCTGAATGTCATCCTGCCTTGAATTTTCAATTCCCAGATTAGTGCACTGTGGAATAAACAGGCAAGGCAAACATGCACTAATAAAAACAAACAAACTCAGCCCTACACAAAGTTTTAGATCATGCACGAAAGGTATACAAACTCTTTGCCAGAATGCAAACAGACTCTAGCGCAATTCCAACATAGTCAACGTTTTCACCTGAAACCCAATGAGCAGGACATTCTGGTTTCCTGAGCTGTAACTAGAATCGCCCGTCACACACTGCTTGCTGCTCTCCAGTCGCCGCTCTAGAACTCACACTGCCAAACCTTTCCAAATTCCACCAGTAACCAGCTCTAAAAGCTTCTCAAACACTGAGTCAGCCACAGCACCGCCACAGCAATGGCCTGTACCCAGCACCAACCACCAAAGTGCTGCTGGGATAAAATACCTGTGTAGACAACCTCAAGGGACAAAGGTTGGTTTGGGTTCGTGGTTTCCAAGATGTCATTCAGTCAGTGGTCAGCTGGCTCCACAGCACAAACACGCCTCTGGAAGGGCCTGGTGAGGAAAGCTGTTCACATCTCAGCATCCGAGAAGCAGAGACCTGACCCCAAGGTCATGCCTCTTGTGCCAGACACATTCAGAAGTGTACTTCACTAATCTCTGGGTATCACTCCAGCCAGTCCAGTTGCCCAGCAAGATTAACTGTCACGCCAACCTCCTCCTGCCAAGACTCAAAGGAGTATGCCTTTCAGAGGCAATACAGACTGAAAATCAGAGGGAAAGAGTTCACATACACAGTGATTTGCACAACTTTAAGGAGTTCTCCAATTACCTGAAACCCACATCCTATACACCAACAGTCCATGGACCTCTGTTCAGGAGCCTTGTCCTAAAGAAAAGCAGGTACCCCAACTTGCCAGACTCTTTACATGTACACCATTAGTGTGGGAATGCAGGAAATGGATCAGAAGACGCTGTCTTGGCAGCTCCTACTGAGGAATTTTGTTCTGATCTCCTCTGATACTTGTTCCTATGCCTGGAGTGCTTTCACCTGTAACCTCTACAAATTCTAATCACTTTTCCAAGTCCAGCTCACACGCCCTTCCTCCCCAAGCCCTCCCCACCACCAATCACCATGAAGAAGGCTTCCTCCACTCTATCTGCCCTCTCTTGGATCACTGGCCACTTTATAAATTAAGAATGAATTTTTCTGTACACATCCCCACCCCAGCTCCTTAAAGGGTAGGCTTCCACATCGGGTGATTCTCCCTCAGGACACCTGGCTAATAACCTTAAAGATGAAATATTTCCTAGCAAATGAAAGACTGCTCATTAAGAGAGCCGCACATGAAGGCAGGGTTACATGTGAGGAAGACCCACTTATAGAAAGGAGGTAGCCTGAGGCTGGAGGTATAAGTGCAGCTCAGTGGTAGAGCCCCAGGTTGGATCAGAGGTGTGTGCATGCGCGCGCGTACACACACGCACACACACACACACACACACACACATATATACACATATACTCAGTGAGAGCCAAAGGGCCCCTTTCCCTTGCACTTGAAAGGCAGGGTAGAGCAGGAGAATATACCTGAGACTAGAACATTAAGTAGAGGTACAGAGCGGAGGCAAACAGTAAAAACTACCATCACCAGAAGGAGGCCCCCAAATGTAGGCTGACACAGAAATGAGCATATGCTGTGTCACCAACCAGAAGACAGCTGCTCCGAGACGACCAGCCACTATCTGGGATCCTAGCAGTGGCCACAAATCTAGAAAAGCAGGCAAAGTCAGCCACACAGCAATCAGCTCTTCTGCTAAAAGCATCTGCGCAGTGGACCCCTGACACCTGGAGTGGACTCAGCAGCAGGGCACAGAGGTCGAAGAGGAGGCAGCAGGTGAGGCTTCCAGTTCCAGCTCCGCTCTGTCCAGCCCTAGGGCCCTGGGACTGCTTCTCTCTGCTGAGCTTAGTTTTCTTGTATTTGAAATGTGAATGTTAGATGATAACTCAGAATATTCCCAGCCCTGAAGTCCTAAAAAGCCGGTAAGTATTTAGCCAATACTTTTTGTGTCTCACAATGGACAGAGTCCTGAGGAAGTTGCAGAAAAAAATGTTGAGACAATTTTCTGTCTTCTGCTGGGCTTGGCCATCTATTTGGGGAAATGAAATTTTAAAAACAACTATTACGTGATAATGTCAGTGTATGTGTGTGCGTTTTTGTGTGTGCGTGTGTGTGTGTGTACTTGCCTACGAGAGGCATAAACAGAAACTACAAAGTTGATGGTGCTGTGGACTATCTCCTATGTGTTATACTTTTCTGTAATTTTCAATTTTTCTATACTATCAATCTCTTATTTATGTATTTATTATGCATGTATTTATTTCAAAAAAAAATAAGTCATTAGTCCTGAGAGGTCTGAGGAGGAAGTGGATGCCCATTCATCACACACCCGATGCAACAGGATTCCATGTCACTGTGCCAAGCTAAAGTCTTCACACTTGTGTGAGGCTTCACCTGGTGCCAGCATCCCATCCCCATTTTTTGCGAACTGCATAGACCATTCTCAAGATAAACAGAGCAGCAATTCATAGCCCCATTCCAGGACTCCTGAGCAGGTGCAACAGGATACCCAGCCTACCTCGAACTGTCTCCAGACTTCCCAGGTGTTTCTAAGTCCTGGGCAGCACGTGGCTGGTCATCTACTACAACTTACGACTTCATTTCCTGAGCAATGCCAACCCTGTGAGTCAGTAACTAAGTCAGTCGAGCATATATACAAAACAGGTATCTGAAGATCTGGAGAACTAAAGCAATTGGGATGAAGGCATGATTTCACCTTCACACCACTAGTATAACACAAGACAGAGAGGTGTATCATATCTATAGATTCATTTAATATTTTAAGGAAGTATTGATCCTGTACCAAGCACTACACTAAACAGGAAGTAAATGCTGAGCCATAGCCCCATTCAGAGAGCAGGACTCTGAGAACAGATTACGGTCTCTGCCTTCACAGTTTCTAGTGCCGAAAAGCCCAAGAGCAGTTACAAGCTTATGAGAATGCAGTATTAGTCTACAGGTCACTAAGATAATACTGGACACCAAAATTTAAATAAGGAAAGATGTAATTTAGCTCAGGGTTTTAGGACATTCCATGCATGGTTGGCAGGCATAAGGTAGAAACCTCCTGACAGAGAAAAAAAATGTTTGGTTTACAGTGGCTAGGAGGCAGAGCTGGGAAACAGAGCCAGAAAGGCATGGGGCAAAGGGAATGCCCATACATAGTACCTGTGACAGTTGACTGATTGAGTAAAAGCGCAACTAAATCAGCTAAGCATTTCCATACTGTGGACCAGGACAAAGCCGGCTAGGCTATTTCTCTATCCCCTCAGTTGGCTTTGAGCAATACAAATAGGCCTAGCCAAAGTGCTAATGCATGGTTAATAAAACAATGCCACAGGTCAATGATGTCCAGCCTATAACTCTCCACTACTAAGTGTGAACTAGATCCAGTGACACCACACTGGCGCTGTCACCAGGGATTGGGTCTCCAGTTAAGAGCCATGACATCTCAGGGCACCAAGATTACACATCAGAGCTGAAGCACTGACTCCAAACACCAGAAACTTAATCTGTGATATGCAGATTACTGTTTCTGCCCCCTCCCCCGGCCCTGTATATTGCAGATGTGATTTCAGGCCTCCTACTTCGCCCAGCTCACATCACTCATGTACTTCCCACCTTTCTCAGTCACTCATCCCTAGATACTCCCCTCTTCAGGAATTCATGAAACCCAGGTTCAGTCCTGGGTTCTGACCTTTGTTTAGTCAGCCATTGTTCTGGCTGGATTTAGAACCCTCTTGAATCCCCATAACTACAAATATGCCTTAGTGTCTTTATTCTTGCCATGAATTGCACTGGAATTTCTAGATTGCAATTACTTGTTGGAATTCCAGTAACTTCTAGAAATTACTAGTGTGGACCCATCTGGACCACAAGAGGTACAGCAGAGCTTCTTCTACCATGCCCTATGTAGCTTGTTTCCTGGGTGGTAGAAAAAGGAAATAAAGAAGATGGACAGCTTCTGTTCCTCCTGAGGTGCTCCAATCTTGACCTTCACCTTGGATGGCTTCTCCTGGATTCCAGCACAGACACCATGAAGCTTCCAGCACATATCCTTAAGCTTTCTATCAGGGACCCATCAACCAACCTCTTGACACAGCACTGCAGGGGACACTGCAGTGAATTCCAGACCTTTGATTCAATCCTTCCGTCTTCAATGTGTAGACACCCTGTGCACACATCCACAGTTGACTCTGGGTGGTCACTGTAAGCCAATCTTGTACATTCAGATATATTTGTATACCATATCATGTCTGTTTCTCTAGTAAATGCTGACTGATAGCATACCCAAGACCACACCTGATGGACCTTCTTGAGACATACCTATGAATGCACTTTACTAATTGATTAGATGTTTCTTAATCTGATTGATAAATCATAATTAATGGCACAGTCCACAAACACATCTCCTTACCATGTTCACAACATAACTATAATAACTCATTATGTTTCACTGTGAAGAGGCTTGAACCTCCAATGGTACATGTATGGCTGTCCATACAGTGGACAGGTGGCTTTTTATTAATTTTATTATTTTATTAATAAAAGGATCAACAAAAGTAATTAGATCTGTTTGTGCCATCAATGGTACAAGCCACACAATGGGACAGTCAATACATACCACTAGTGGCTCAAGCTGACAGGAATGTGTTACACTGTAATCTCCAAATAGATTTACAATTGTATTGTAATACAATACAACTATAATAGCAAGTTCATAATTTCAACTAACATAATGCACTATCCTGGAAATATAACTGTCCTTGGTCCAGCATTTTTCAAAAATCCAAGAATCTGCTAAGACTCAAGACAAACTCCTAGCTGTAAACCTCCATAAAAATCAAAAATAAATTACGTAATCCCAAGGTACCATGTCACAGGGTAATCATTCCTATTCTAAGACAGAGTACTCGGGATAGAAAAGAATCAGACCAAAGCAAGACCAACTGCCCCTCCCTGAACCCTTCAGGGCAAATGTTAAGTCCTGACACCTGCGGAATGCAAGTTCTAGAGGGCTAGCCGGGCATGGTGGCGCATGCCTGTAATCCCAGCACTCGGGAGGCGGAGGCAGGAGGATTGTTGTGAGTTTGAGACCAGCCTGAGCTACAAAGTGAGCTTAAGGCCAGCCTGAACTGCATAGTGAGACCCTGTCTCAAAAAGACAAAAAAAAAAAAAAAAAGTTCTAGAGGGCTCAGGCAGCTCCATTCCTATGGCCTTCATGGTATAGCCCATATAGCCTCTCTTTCTCCTTGGCGGATGTTCCTGGCACCCCTGACATCCTGGGGTCACCATGGAACCTCTGGCTCCGTTCCACAACTTCATACATTGCCCTCTCAGGGACTACTTGCCTGGCCTCCCAGGCCTTCTTGTGAAATCTCAGTGGAGCCCTTGCTGACCCCACAGCTCTTACACTCTGCATGCCAGTAAAACCGCTATCACAGTGAATGGTACCAAGGTTTGCTGTCAGCAGAAGCAGAAGCTAGCCCCACAGGGCTGCGGCCATAGCAGCCTCTGAATGCCAGATGCTTGAGCATACAGAAATGAATCCCATGAAGCCAGGTCCCTAGCATAACCTTCCAAAAAGGGAGCCTCAAGGACTCTCTTCTCAAATAAAAGGTTGACACTTCTGTACCCTTGAGCCTTCTATGGGTGGGGTTGCTGGCTCCCGAGATGCCCTTAAGACATCTATCTGTCTTCTTGTGCCTGTGCAAAGTACAGGGAGGCCTGTACTTTGAACTGAATCAAACTCAATGATTAGGTTCACAGTTGACCTGATGGGGAAAGTGATTTGGTTCTCATCTAATTCAGTTTGCACCAGAACTGGGGGGACCAAGGCACCACTGCACCCCATTTCTTCCTCATGGCACTAACTGCTTTGGCACTCACACTTCTTTTGGTCCCAGCTACAGCTGGCTCCTTCCAGGCAGAGCTTAAGATTCAGATTTCTCTACTCTGTCCTTTGCCCCTGATTATCACCAGGGATCTCCCTGAAAGCACCCAGCCTAAGAAAGCCATTTTGATGCCTGGCTTCAGGGCAACACTACGAGGGCAGCAGGAGCCTCAGTGGTCTCCATACCTACCTGAAGCCCATTTCTGATAAAATTTGAAAAAAAAAAAAAAAAAGAGCAATCTGGGGCCAACTAGATAGCTCAACAGACTAAAGCACCTGCTTAGGCAGATGCAGCGGCCAGGGTTCGATCCCCAGTGTGCTGTGCCAGCCCCACCCCTGGGGTACGCTTACACTGCAACTGAGACTGGGATGGTGGCGCGCACCTATAATCCCACCACTTGGGAGGCTGAAAATAGGAGGATCACTATGAGTCTGATCCACGTAGTGAGACCCTATAGACCCTGTCCTAAATATAAATAAAATAAACAAATAGCAATCTGTCCACCTGACTGGTATATACCCTTCGCATTTTTTCCCAAGCCCTGCTCTAGTTCCTTCTGGCTATCGCTGCTTTCTCAGTGTCCTCTATATAGCGTCTGCCTCAGCCTTCCATGTTTGGATCATAAAGGCTTTGACTGTACCAGACAGGAAAGAGCGTGGAGCTAAGGGAACAGACCGGACAAGTTGAGCTACACACACAGCCTTCCCACCCCAATGCTTAAGCCCCACTTGCTATCATGTAACAGGCCAGCAGCTGTTTGGGATGCTAAGTTAAATTCAAAATCATCCTGATTTACATTAAGCGTTTTGAAATCATTAAGTACATTGTATTGATTTCTGTCAACAGAACAAGACAAATTCCACCATGAAGCTTTGTAAGGAAAACAAAATAGCCACTTCCAAAACCTGAAAAAGAATATTGTATCCTCAACGACAGATTTTATTTCAGATATGAGGCATGTTTAACTGAGGTGTCATGTAATAATAAAGGTTTTTTTTTTTTTAAGTAAAAGAAACCAAAATAGAAACCTACTTGAGGATATGTTTCAAAATTAATTAAGAAAATTATGATGTGATTATGATTAAAGTTATGATTTACTGTTTTTAACATGACTGCTTGGTCCATCTGTTTGATTCCAGAATGCTTCAGAATGTCTTTTCGGGTTATTTTATATTCACTGAGCAAGCCTGCCAATATCAGCGTAGCTTGCTGTGAAAGTAGTACTATTAAGACAGTTCAGCACACCAGCGACATCCACACAGCTACCTGCAGCCCTGGAAGGCAGGGCAGCTCTTAACAGCTCCCACGCAGAGCTGAGGCTCACTCTGGCTCCTGCCCCGGCTAGCCCTGCACCTCCTGCTTCTCAGACGACCTGCTCTCCTTCCCACACGGCCTACCCAGGCCCTTTATCTCTTCCTCAGTACTCTGCAAACAGTGTGCTGAGCCAGGTCCCACCTCTGCTCTCCCTCTCCTCTTCACTCCAGCTGGCCATGGTGCCCAGCACAGCTCTGGCTGGCAAC